>PVIJ01000132.1:150471-382981 GCA_004024925.1 Scalopus aquaticus
CCCCCGCCAAACACAGATCCTGCCCTAGGACCACGTCTATACAGGTGCCTTTTTCCCCCCCCAATAAACTCGCCTCTTTCAAAATGCAGTTCTTTGCCCGCCTGAGTCTATGTAGGCGTCACTTTTTCCTAATAAACTCGCCCTTTTAAAATGCAGCCTTTGCCTGTGACTACGCAAGTGTCTTTTTTCCTGAATAAAACTGCCATGTGCCACTCAATGAGGACTAGACCAAAACCATTCTCGAGGAACCCAAGGACCCTACTCACCGAACTCCACCCCCACCTCATCTATTTGCCTTTTCAATGTAGGAGCAAATACAAATTTTAAAATTTGGTTTTAGCTGGTGGCGTGCTCCTTGTTCATTTTCAAACAATATACTTAAACCCAATACAATGAAATTAAAATCTCCAAAATCAGGCTTCCAATTAAAACTGCCTTCATGGTAAATTTCTTGTCACAAATTGTGGGGTTTGGTGAAAGGGGAATGATTTGATTTAGTTTACAGGAGATATATAAACTTGATTTAATAAGCTTTTCTTTCTTTCTAGTTTGTTGTTTGGGGAAAGTGAGGAGGAGAAGGGCAGAGAAGCAATAGCAGGGTTTTAAGAAATAACAGATTGACCTTGAACTCCACTTAATGTCTCAACCTCCCAGGGCAGCTCCAGGAGCCTCTCAATTCCCCAGGATGAGGCACAGACCCATCGTGACTCAGAGGTCATCTGCTGACTCATCATGTACCCTACTCTTAGTCACCTCCAGATTTTCTGGTAAGGCTGATTTTCTAGATTCTACCTTAACAGAACTTACAAGGTTATGATCAATGCCGTTACTGACAAGGGACGTTTTCCTCGCCTAAGGAGTATTCCTAGTCAGCTTCAGGCCTGAATGTCTCTAGTGATACAATATGTACCATCCATATCCACGTGACCTTTATTTAAGAAGACAGTGGAAATGGAATCACAGCAGACTCAGGAAGCTGACATCCTAGTCTGGTTATGCTTTAGCCAAGTCATCTTGATTTAGTGGGACACATCACATCTGCTTCTCTTTACCTTACCAGTACAGCATGAAGATGGACAGATGTTTTAGTCCAGCAAACTCCTTGAAGGAGAGATGCTTTTTAAACAGGAGGTAGCTATGACTGGTCGATAGGGGACTTTTTAAGTGAATTCCAATTGTAAGAATTGGGCTTGTTCTTTATAATGAGCTTTAGGTTGAGAATTTGCATCATACCTGCACATTTGAAACTCTGAGCTGTGAGTCCTCGTTCCAAAGACAAAGTCGTCAGAATGCTCAGGAAGCTGGTGGTTACGGACTGGCGTTTGTTCTTCCTGAGTTCTTGCCCGCCCATCTGGTCCTTGGCTTTGTTCCTCAGTGTGACCTGCAGATTTTGCTCTGAACTCCTCGCCATGTTGGCGGCAGTTTTCAGAGCCTCCATCCACTCCTGAGCCTTCTGCCGGGTCTCGGCCCGGAGGCGGAGGACGTCTTGGGGGAAAATGACTTGAAAGCAAGAGTCACAGTCATCCAGGTTGTCTATCTGGACGGCCAGACACACATCCACATTGTAGCTTAGCAGGGGATCCTCGTCCAGCTTACCGGGCTGAAATGCCATAAGGTAGGCCCTGCTCAGCACAAAGGTAAATGCCTTCCAGTTGTTCTGGACAGTTAGCCTGTAGAGCGTCCCTGATTTGAGGATGTTTTGGTACTGTTTAGGGCTATCCAGGACAGGAGATGGCACGAGCAGCTCACTGGATTTCTTCTGTAAACAAAGATTCTGTGTACAGTCAACATGATGCCCGAGCCCTGGGGAGTTTGCCAGCGCATCCTGTCGCCCCACGTAGCCAGGCACGGCAGCGTGCACGACTTCCCAGAGCTTCTGCCCCCAGTCCAGAGCCTCCCACGGTGACTCTGCCTTTAGCTGCAGCTGGGTGTTGTCATACAGAACGGTGTCCACCAGCCTGGCCTCGAGGTTGCCCAAGACAGAGATGCTCTGGAAGTGGGAGAGCTGGTATGTGGCACAGAGACTTTGATTCCCACTGCTGTCAAGGCTGTAGAAGTACAAGTTGTAGGGTGAGAGTTCTGCATAACAGCTTTGCCAGTAGCTGTCGTGGTCCTTCCTAATTTCCAGGTAACCCTTCTTCAGGATGTTCGGGAACGCCTGCTTGTGTTCTAGAAGTAAAAAAACACGAAACAAAAGCAGCAGCGGGTTAATTTGTTAGTATGAATGATCGGAATGAGATGAAAAGGCAGATGCAAGCAACCAAAACACTTGGGGTGTAGAAGTACATTTCCAGGACAGCACCTAATTGACAAATGGAACTGGGGAAAGTCTCAGGTCTAAAAACCTTAACAAGGGTGGCATGTGAGTGCAAGTGTAAGCACAGGAGGGGAGTGCAACTGCAACATCGATGGGATGTGCAAAGGTCTGTGGGGAAAACACAGGCTGGAATTGGAGCTCTCTCTGTCCCGTGGGCCCACAAAACAACTGCACTTGGCCAGAATTCTTTATTTTCTAGGTAACTTTCTACAAAATACTACAAACATGAGAATGTTCCTCTTGCCAGCTGACCCATGTGCCTCCTAAGCCCCCCAACTGTCACAGGGCAGTAAAGTGGGAAGGGCGCATGAAAAGGGCAGGACAGGAAGTGACCTGCTCACAATGCCTCAGACTCCACAATACCTGTAAGGCCACTTCTGTCTTAGAACCCTTTCTCCTTCACAGCATGTGCACAACGCCTGAACTATGGTGGTACTTAATAAGCCTCGCTAAATCAGAAATAAAGCCCCAGCACAATGCCCAACATATTTTAGGAATAATTCCCTTCCCCTCTGTTTCACAAACGTATCTGGTCGTGCCATCTTCAGTCAATGATTTGCTGCAATATGTACCAGTTTAGTACCTTAATAAAAGAGAAGAGTCACTAGGAACTTGGTGATACTTTGATTGGGTGTGAAAATAACACACACCAGGAGGCAGTGCGCCTCCCTGCTTGGAATTTTCATTTCTGAGATGTTTCTCAATCTCTTTGCTGACACATGTTGGAGACAGTCATAAGCTAACTGAATCATCCCCTAAACTAACACATGACACTCCCAAAGGGTATGAGTTCTGATCTTGGCTGAAAAAATAAATAGTAATACAGAACTAGATCTTAAAATAGCAAGGTGAAAGAGAAAAGGCGAGAAATGTGGCAGAGAAGAGCAAATTTTACCTGCTTCCCATCTCTGGTCCTGACAATCATTAGTATTTCTGGGGTAACTACATCCATCAGTTTCCTGCAGCCCTAATCCCTTTGGAGAGAGAGAGAGAGAATGGCCCAGAGAGAATATGGGACTAGCCCTGCCTAGTCCCGGGTTATCTTTTTCCTGACCATGCAGCAAGGGAGGCAGTGCTATGGGAGACACTGCTGCCACCTCCCCAAGCTCTGAACAGTTCAGCTTTTTCCATAATGTGACTCCTAACCACAGTCCCTCCATTCGCGTCGCCTCCTGTGTCTCAGCTGTATGTCCCAACGTAAAATAAAAATCGCCTCTCTTGCTTTTAGCTAGGAATTTTCCCTGTTTTCTTTCTTCCCTGAGAGGTCCTTACTACAGCTACTGTGAACTGCAACTTCTGCTTTAACTGGGCCCAGACCAGTGACAAACCTGACTGAAACCTCACTTCTTTCTGAGGTTCAAGTTGGGATGGCAAATGCCAGCTCAGGGGACGGAGAAGTCCTTCCAAAGGGGTAGCAAGCATTCCCTTACCCTCATGATGCACAAGAGGAGTAAAACATGCATTTTGTCTCAGCTCAGTCCTCTGTGAACAGCTAAGTTAAATGGAGACAGAAAAGAGGTGTGTTCATCGCAGAAACCACCCAAACCTACAGGCTGTGGTTCACAGTGTGACTTCTTGAAAGAGAAGAATCAAGAACACAAATATGGTCAAGAAACTATCCTCTGGGGTGGTCTGCTTATATCAGACCTTATTAATATTTTGTGTGTGAATAATACAACTGATAAAGCACTGATAACAAAAATCTACAAGGAGCTCACACAACTCAACAAAAACAAAGTCAACAATCCAATCAAAAAATGGGCAGAAGAGCTCAAAAGACACTTCTCCAAAGAAGAAAAGCAAATGGCCAACAGGTACATGAAAAAATATTCAACATCACTTATAATCAAGGAAATGCAAATCAAAAATACAATGAGATACCACTTCACACCTGTGAGGATGGCACACATTAAAAATCAGGCAACAACAAATGCTGGAAAGGATGTGGAGAAAAAGGAACTCTTCTACACTGCTGGTGGGAATGTGAACTGGTCCAACCACTATGGAAAGCTGTATGGCGATTCCTCAGACTGCTAAACATGGAGCTTCCATACGACCCAGCAATACCACTTTTGGGAATCTACCCAAAGGACACAAAAACACTATTTCGAAAGGATACATGCACCCGTATGCTTATTGCAGCACTGTTTACAATAGGGAAGATATAGAAACAACCCAGATGCCCAAAAATAGATGACTGGATAAAGAAGATGTGGTACATACACACAATGGAATACTATTCAGCATTCAAAGAAGATAAACACATGCAATTCACAGCAACATGGATGGAACTAGAAGGGATCATGCTCAGCGAAATAAGCCGAAAGTAAAAAGAAAAATATCGAATGGTCTCACTTATAACAGGAATATAAGGGAAACAAATATAAGAGCGACAATCAACAAGAGAGGGGGGAGGATTGGGGCTCAGAACGGGGGAGAGGGGAGCACAGGGGTCGGTGGTGATAATTCATGGGTGAATTGGTAGTGGGAAACCTACGGGGAATACACAGTAATGCAAAAGACAAAAATAAAAATAAAAAAAATTTTAGACAGAGAAAAAAATATTTTGTGTGAAGTATTATCTTTTTTTTAAAAAAAAGATTTATTTTATTTCTGCATACAAGCTGGGGTGCAGGCCAGAGGTGTGTGGGGGTGTGTGAGAGGATTCACCAGAGACAGTGGGGAGCAGAACAGACTGACTGAAATACACTGCTGAGGGGGGCAGCAGGTGAGACAGGAGAGGTTTGCTGTGCCATGTGGGAAGCTCCGTGGCCAGGCATCAAACTTGTGCTGCAATGGCTCTGGATAGCTTCATAGGCTGTGACTTAACCCCTTGTGCCACCAGGGAGGCCCTGAAGTATTATCTTTGATGGAGGGCGGGAAAACTAACATTTCCCTTTAATCTCTAACAGCTGCTACTTTCTACTGGCTCTGAAGTTTTCTTTCACCATTTTCGTTATGAACCAATCATAAACCTATGCATTGAAACCTAAGCTGTCATTAATTTACTGTAGTTCAGCTTTTCTTTCCATAAACCATATTATTCCAACTCATTTAATTGTTCAATCTCAAGACTAATATCCCAGCTTAACTAATATCATAGATGACTAAGATGGGACCACTGAGGGTTTATTGCATTTCCTCCAAAAATAAGGTCAAAATGACACCCTTGCCTATGAATTTCATACTGAACCAACAAGATTAATTTATTTAAAAAAAAAAAGGGGGGGAGGTGGCAAGCAAAAAAAAAAAAAAAAAAGAAACAGAACTCTTCTTTTCCCTGTTGCTTCCCACACTGGCTAGTATGACAAGCTCATTCACTTCCTCTTCAGAGACAATCCCTCCCCTTTCTCTTCCACCCTCCTTGCACAGTTCCCAGTGCAGGGGTCTGAGGACAGTGACTGCACTAACTGAAGAGGAAGTGGGGATTTTTCCTCATCCTGCACCTGACTCACTTCTGCCTGCAAACTCATCAGGAGTTCCTCTTTCGCATGAGTTCCTCTATCTAGTCTCAAAAAAGTTTCCCTTTGCAAGGCCACCACCTTAATTAATCAAGTTCTTAAATGGGTCCCCACCTCCAGGCCTCCTTCTGGGTCATTTCCTACAGTTACCACATTAACCTTTCTGAGCCACTCATAGCCCTGCGTATGGCTCCTCTTTAGGCCAAAAGCCTTTACAAGTTTCCTGGCTTGAACAGTCAAGTCCGAACTCCTTAGCTGGCCCTAAAATATCTCATCACAAGAAGTTTCAAGCACACGCCAGAGCATGTGGAAGAGTGAAATGAACATTATGTGCTCAATCCTCAGAGTCAAAATCATCAAGTTTCTATTTTTTGTTTCATTTCTCTCACCCCTCTCCAAGTCTTACTTTTATTGGGTTGGTTTCGCTTTAATTTTTCTGGAATATTTGAAAGTGATTTGCAGGGCATACCACCCATGTAACAGATAAAAACTTTAGAAGATCTCATCTGACAGCATCTTCATCCCCAACAACATGAGTAATTACTTTTCTGATACTGGTCTATGTCTGATTTTACCAGGTTGCCTCAAAAAATGCCTTTAATACAGATGATTTGTTTAAATTAGATTCATGGACTGATTTGATTGATGTCTTTTAAGTCTCTTTAAATTTCCAACAACTCCCTCTTTCTCCATTTTTATTTCATGTCATGTATTTAATGGGGAAAAAATTGCTCCTTTGTCCTGTAGAATTTCTCACATTCTGTATTTGGCCAAATGTACCCTCATACAGGGAAAAAGAGGAACATTTAAACAATGTTTTTTATCAACTGCTATTTAGATCGCAGATTTTTTTTTTTTCAAGAATATATCATGGGTGGTTGTCCTATTTCTAGGGAAATTAACAGTGATTAGAGGGTTCAGCGGAAGTTAGCCTGATGATTCCATATAAATTTTTCCAGGGGCCTGCCACACAATACCGCCATTCTTTTCCATTCCTGCAATCCAGCCATGTGTACCTTCACGCATCTTCTCTTTCCATGCAGCCAACCTCCACTCACTGTTCTCTCACTGTACCCCTGCCTAGACTTCCCTTCAACTTTGCTTGCCCACGTCTTCCTCACACGAGAGCTAGTATAAAATCTCACCTACTCCTGAAGACCTTCATCCCCTCGAGGACAAAACAACTGTCCTCTGAAGCCCCAGCTCTATGCCGACACCATTCTATGGATTCATATTCCAGATACCATTTCCCATTCACTAGATACATATTAAACTATAAAACAAATTTAAAAAATCAGTAAAAAAAATGTTAGAAAGTTTCTGTCTTCACAGCCGACACCTACAATCCTGCCCAGTCTGTGCGATTTGATATATGATACAATTTGATATGAAGGGTTTCCAAACATACATACACACGGAATAAATAATATAATAATTAGGTGTGTTAGTGTATACTAGCATGTATAATTATTGAACCATTATGTGCTTTCATTTTGGTTACTTTATTAAATTTTGTCTTTTTAAAAGCCACTACATCGCAGATCATAATAAATGTAACATTTAGCAAATTCAGTTTCTTTATCAAGAAAATCTAAACTGCCTAAGTCAGCAGAGTGAATGAAGTCACAAAAAAGGATTCTTCCGTCAGGCAATAGTGAGAATGAATGACAAAGAGCAGTATTTTAGTACTTTCAGAGCACTCAAAAGCCCATGTGGTGCCAATATTCAAAATCAAAATTAGGCAAATTTAAAAGGAACATCTAAGTTATTATAATATTAATGAATATGAGAGGAAGTCAAAGTCCAGAGTGCATAGAGTCCTACAGTTACAGCTAACAGGCTATCCTGGACGAGACCAAAGGACTGCCTCTCAAAGGTTAGCAGCTAGCTGACATATCTTTTGCCTGCCATTTTTTTCAGGTTCTTTATAGGTTAACCAGGCTAGAGTTGGCTATAACAACATATGGTTTTTAAGAGTCAAAAGGCTAGAAAACAGGATTTACAGTGATTATTTGGGTTCAAAGATAAGGGTAAAAGCAATTCAAACACATTTTCTGAGTACTAACTAGTGCAAACCGAGACACAAAGCTTCTCTGGAGGCATAAAGATGATAGAAGTTCTCAAGGAGCTTCTAATCTGGTTTTGGTAAGTGACTAATATGAAACTTCTAGATCAACAGAAATTGTTTAATTCAAGATTAAGGAGAAAACAGTGTCACTTCAAAACAAAGACACTCCTATGATTTGGTTTTTCTTCATGTATGGCCAATGCCAATTATTTATACTCAAGGTCATTGTTTCTGATGAACAGACCCCAATTCCAGCTTCCCAGACTACAGTGCCACTTGGTTCAACCTCTCTTAACAGCTCTGGCCCTGGTTCCAGCCATACCCTGACAGCCTAGAGCATGGGTGAATGTGAATAGACTTCCTCAGAGGCACAAAGCTCCCTGAGATCCGCCCATCCACCTGCCAGCCTCACCTCTTCCTCCAAGCCTGCATGCTTCCCTGGGGTTAATTACAACCACTAGGTTTCAGGACTTGGCTCTAGTCACCTACTTCAATTCCAGGAGGACTCCCGTACTTCCTCTCCTGCAACTGACCATCTTTCAGCTCCATCCACCGTCAGCCCCCAGAGTAACAGCCCCTTCTGGCACTGTATGAATAGAGACGGAAGGCAACTTTCATCAACTGCCTGGAATTCCATACTGAGAAATGCTGAGACCACATCTGGACTCGGCAGGGAAAAATACTATGATGTCACTGAGGTGGGAAAAGATACATGCTATGCACTTGCCATCTGGTTTTACGATCTTTATCAATACAAGTCCTTACTCTCCTTGACTCCAGAGACCTAATTCTTCCACAAGAGTAATATCCTAGACCTCTTAGACCTCTTTATCATAAGGTACAAGCATACCTCATTTAATTGCATTTTTGCTTTATAATGTTTGGCAGATACTGCATTTTTTTTTTTAACAAATTGAAGGGTTTTGGCAACGCTGTGTTGAGAAAGTCTATCACGCTGCCGTTTTTCCAATAGTATGAGCCCACTTTGTGTCTCTGTACCAAATGGTTTGGCATTTCCAACATTTTCATTACTATTATATCTGTTATGGTGATCTGCGATGATACTGTTTTAATTATTTGGGGGCACAATGAACCATGCTGATATAAGACAGAGAACGTAACTGATAAATTTGTGAACTCGGACTGCGTCACTCACGGGCAATTCCTCCATATCCTTCTCTCTCCTCAGGTGCCCTATTCCCTGAGTCACAATAATATTAAAATCAGGCTTGTGAATAACCCCATAAGGCCTCGTGTAAGTGTTCCAGTGAAGGGAAGAGTTGTCATTTCAAGGCAAGATGCTCCATTAGCAAAAAGGGCTCACTGAGGGCTCTGATGATGATTAGCATTTTTTAGCAATAAAATATATTTTAGTTAAGGTATATACAGATATAGTTTTTTTAGATATAATGGCATTGCATACTTAATACACTACAGTATAGTGTAAATATAATTTTTATGTGCACGGGGAAACCAAAAAATTCATGCGACTCACTTTATCGCAATATTAGCTTTATTGTAGTGGAACCAGATGTCTGCAACATCTGAAGTATGCTTGTACTTACTGACTTCCAACCTGGCACTCCTTCATTCTTTATACAGGCATTTTTCTCAATCTTCCACCTCACCTACCTTCTACTCCATCATTAAAAGGGGCTTTAATAATGAAACCCTTTTACTCCACCCTTTACAGTATCTTGCTTGTTTTACTCCTGCCTCCTCTAGAGTCTATGGCCAATAATCAAAATTCATTTTTAGATAATTAAAACTTTCAGATTTAATCTCAGGTCAATACTACTATCACCTATATTCTATAAGCCTACCCTGCTTGAGGAAGATACAGAAGTACCTTAGTCCATTTGGACTAACAAAATATCATAAACTGGGTAACTTGTAAACAAATTACTCACAAGATCAAGTTCAAAGTCAAAGTGCTGGCTGCTCAGTGTCTGGTGAGCCAAGTTTCCAGGTTTACAGGATGCCATCTTTTCACTGTAACTTCCTATGGTATAAGGGGCCGAGGGAACTCTGTGGAGTGTCTTTTATAAGAGCATTAATCCCATTCAATCCCAAGAGGACCCCACCCTCTTGACCAAAATCACCTCCCAAAGGTCCCACTTCCTAATATCATACCATTGGGAGGGTCAGGATTTCAAGATGCATATTTTGGAGGGTGGATGGATGCAAACATACAGACCATAACCCAATCAAACACAGATTCATGTTGCTCAATACATTTTTAACCCAGGCTATTCATTATTTTATTCATTTCAATAGATCCCAAACCATCCTCCAAACAATTTTTCCATACCTTCTTTACTCTCCCCAATCACCTCTTTATTCACACACTGTAGGGAGCTCCTTTACATTGACTACACTTGGCTTTAGTCAACATAACACTAACCAATTCCTGTGCGAGTGTTGCAGTACACTGTAGGTGCTAGAGTCAATCAGCAAGCTGAAATCCTAACTGTCCTTAGTGACTGAATGACTGTGGGCAAACCACTGAATCAGACTCTCAGTTTTGTCATCTTTATTTTTTTCGGTAACTAAAACTACACATTTTATTTACCTCCCCTACCTGCTGGTACAGGTGCTAAGCAGTAGAAAGTTAGAAAAAAGGCAGCACTGGTGAAGAGAAGCAAAGGCCCTGGTTAGGTAACTTTTAAACAGCAGAGAATGGACTCAGCTGTTTGGAATTAGTGGTGGTGGTGGGGGGGGGGGCCCCAAGAGCTAGGGAGCAAGCACACAGCATTGTTTATGTCACCTTTCTGCTTCTAGGAGCTGCTCAGTTTTGGCAAGGTAATAGGAAGCACCAGATTAGAATATAAAACCAAAAGCACAACAGTTACATGTAATAAAGTCAGCACATTGATAATCCACGATGACATTTCCATACCACCTAAATGTAAGCCAGAGCAAACAAGTCAAGGTCAAAACAACTCTCTTTGTTGGTTGGTACAAGTAGCACTTTTTTTTTTTTCTTCAATATATGAGAATATAGCCTTTCTTTACCAAAGCTAGAAAGGATTTAAAATTGTTTGAATACTGATAGCTTTGAATTCCTACAGAAAACTACTGCCAAATAATGAAACATAAAATATCACTATACCAGATTATAAATTCTTTTAATCATACAAAGAAAATTTCACCCAAAATCTTTTTACAAAAAAACAAACCAAAAATCTTATGTACCAATCTTTATCTTCTGAAAAACTTACTCGCTAAATTTAAAAAGTATTATATTCGTCTTAGGTTTAGGCACCTGACTTTATATTCTATTACTTAGTCTAAGGAAAAGGAAATAGCTTAACTCTGTGTAACTTAATAACAAAACAAGCCAAGGAAGACTGATTTAAATATGAACAACTTTCCCTGCCAGGCCATCTGTAAATATTTACTGATTCAACACAATTTCTCTGCCTGGAAGTTTGTGAATAGTCAAATGACGTTTCCAACACTCCCTCTTGTTCTTACACAGCAGTCACATCATATTAATGAAAGGTATGAGACAGGAAAACATTATATCGGCAAGGAAATAAACAGTGAGTCCAGGCCTCAGAGTACCATGATGGAGTCATTTAATAGAGCACTTAGGAAAGGCTGGGTGATTTTAGGCATTAAGAGAACACTAACAAGCAAACACAGGTGTGTGCCACATTACGTGTGCCCACATCAACAGTCTTCTCATCTTTGAAGTAGGGCTATAACAGCACCCAACTCACCGTACTGTTGTGAGAAAGAAATAAGTAGCCCTTAGAACAACATATGATACATCCTAGGTGTTCAACCATGCCCAGTATTTGAACTGTTTTAGTCTTTTGGTCAATGTAAGAAACCACCTCCTTGTTAAAGCAAAGTCTTCAACCTCTACTCAGTCCCTGATTTCTTCAGAATCTTTCTCTAGAACATCTTAAAATTATCCCTCTACTAATCTCTTTTCCTCCTGTCTTCCAGTATCCTAAGGTTTATTGTGTCTATTAAAAAACCACTCAATTGCTCCTACCTCTCCTATAGTCCAATCTGTCTCCTTTCTTCAGTTCCAAACTCTTACAATGCCTCCGCTTCCTGTCAGCATGACCTGGCCTGACTGCTACTCAGACCTCATTTCACATCATCTCACATCCCTCCTTTCACTCCATCGACAATCCATCTCCTAGGTTCTTTGAACAAGTCAGATACACTCCAGTCTCAAAGCATCTAGAGTTGCTATATCTTCTATTTGGGACTTCTGTTCCTGCTGCATTGATGGATACAGTTCCCTCAGTTTTTCACCTCAAAGGTGCCGGGCTCAATGAGGCCAATTCTTACCACCTCAAAGAACACCCTCTCAGTCCCTCTTCTTGCTTACCACTTTGTTTTATTTCTTTAAAAAGCTCTCTTTAAGGGCAGGGACCTGAATGTCTCTCTCCACCCTGTACCCAGAAAGATCAAAATATCACCCAGTTGGAGGACACAGTTTAAGTGTATAGCAGCAAACTGAAGCCAGGGTCATACAGACCTACCTCAGAGTCACAGCACTGGATGCCACACGTTTCCCCTCCTGGGGGATGTCCGTGAAAAGCTGATGGAAGAGGAGCAGGTCTAGAGAGCACACCAGAATCAGGGCTTCCTGTGAGAGAAACTGGGCTACTCAGGAAACTGGTTCCTCTCCTAAACTTGCCCTAAGTCACTCCTCCCCATGAGTGGAGTGTAAAAGAGGGGAAGAGAGGCCAAGAGTGTCATTTTAACTGATGTTCCTTTACATGGACACAAAAGCTACAGGAGGTTCCCTGTCTCCCCCATCCCCAAAACTCCTCACCCTTTGCCAACTTCCAGGCCTTTTGTAAAATATCCTTTTAATCTTTACTTTCAAGTAATTTTCAAGTGCTTCTTGCCAGACATATCACAGCTAGTTTATTTGTCTGGCTTTGAAGACCCTCTGTAACTAACCTCAGCCCACTACTCTCCAAAATGAGCTCCGTTCCAGCTCCGCTTCCCAGCCACGAGCTACGCTCCTCTCCACCTGCGCTTTATGCTCAACCTCAAAGCTCAGCTGAAATATCTTTCCCTCAATCAAGACTTTTCTGACATTCTAGATCAGTCATCTCTTTTCACATTTCTGGTTAACAAAACACAGTTTTACCTAGTCTATTTGTTTCAGGTTATAGTAGTCAAATATATTTAAACCAGAAACAAAGGAAAAATAATTTAACTTTAGGTACTTGTTCTCTTTATTAAAAGCACATGAGAGAAGTGAAATTAACATGATTTAATTATGAGCCAGCCACAAAAGTCCACAGCAACGTACACGAAGAGAATGATGCTACAGGAAGCAGAAGCGAGACTGTGTCTTGTACATTTTTTTTAAAGATTTATTTATTTATGCATACAAGCTGAGGTACAGGCCAGAGGCATCACAGCACAGGGCTTAACTGCTGCGCCACCAGGGAGGCCCGTGTCTTGCCATTTTAAGTGGGCTTCCCAGGCCCTGGCACTGTGCTGGCTTCTGCAGGGCTCACAGATAGGAACAAACTTATCTGGTAGAAATAAACTAGGCTCTAGTAATATCTTTTCTGTGAACTACTTTGGATTTTTATGGGTAAAAGAGAATATCCTATTTGTTTTTCATTCATGAAAGATGCTGATAAGGCAGATTATCTGTGTAGGCTTAGTAGAAATAGACATGTAACATATACGGCTACATACTAACTAAATATCCTAATTTAGCAATCCTTTCTAACCAAATTCTTTGCTATGGGCAATAGTGATAAAGCTTAAATCAATATAGTCCTGACGAATTTTACTTCTCAAACGTGAACCTGAATAGGAGATAACAGACCCAACTTCCTGCCTTCTGTGAAAAGGGCAATCCCTAGTTTTTAATGGTTTTGATCCAGAAAACAATTTCAAACATCAGCCTTTAAACTTTCCTCACTCTTTGCCATGGTGTACTTTTCACTGTTTCTCTAATCTGTAAGAAGTAAGTATAAAAGAATACTTATTTAAGCCTCAGATTCTGAGATAAATGGCATTTCATTACTATATCTTTGAGTAACATATATCTTAGAGCCAGAAGGTGCTGGAAATCTCCTTAACCCAGCTTCGTCTAAGAACCCAACACTTGCCTACCCTATTGTCTCCTTCTCCCCCTTATTTACCAAAAGAATCCAAATTTTGTTCAGGTATGGTGCATTATGGCTAATGCTCAGAGGAGATGGCCTCTTCCCTGCCCCATGGAAACATGATTTGTTTAATTTAATCACAATAATTCTTGTTTAATTTTGCCAGAGATTGCTTTAGAAGCAGGCATCTGACCTCAGTTTTAGCTACTGAGGGACTGGTATTGGCAGCTTCTGGAAAAAGACCTAGAGGAGGTGCCCTGCTTTCCCTTTCTGACTTTGGCTATTAACCTATAAGAAGACGACCCTTGGGGCTGCTGTAGCCATCTTGTACTAAACTGGTGAGAGAAGAGACACCCCCAACATTTTGAGACAGCACGTTTGGAATGTGCCTGGATCCTTGCTGACCCTGGGACAACCTACCTTGGTGTGCTGCATCCAGGGCTTAACAGCCATTATTCAATAGCTGTGTGAGACAGATGAAAAAATAAGATGATAAATCGCCTTAGATTTATACCACTTTCAGTTGAGTTTTCTATTACTTGTTTCTGATAACGTGCTAACTTATTTAACAGATTTGGAAAGAGGTTCCAAATGTAATGGCCAAGGTTATACCACAAAGTGTGCAAGTTGAGAGTGGGACTCCAACTTCCAGACATTCAGTCCAGATCACACGATCTTTCATTTGTGGCAGAGGGCGTCCTAAACTCCCGGAGGCTTGTGAGGTGGTCTATAGTATGGCTATGTGTAACTTCTCATGTCAAGCCTCCTTGGAATCCTAGATCATCACATACTAGTTGTGTGGCCTTGGGTGACATCAATTTCTTTGAGGTTCAGTTTCTTCAATTACCATTTATCATATTAAACTACTGTGAGTATTAATAAGACAACAGATGAACATTTCTTAGCACAAGGCTGGACATAAAATGAACCACTCTAATTAAGTGGTAGTTTTTATTGACTGTATTAATAATAACAAGCTTTGTTTCATTTAACACAAGCTATAAATAGGTGAGGGAAGAGAGATGATCACCATTTTGAAAAAAATACAAACCAATACTGTCCAGATTTTCTAAGAACCAATACACAGAATTTAACCCAATCCTTTGCATATGTTCAAACTTGGTACAATACAAGGTAATCTATACTTGCTTCATGTCATTAAAGAATTTCCAATATAATGTGGAAGATGGGTGGATGTATAAGCAATTACCAATACTTTCCAGATCTAATAAATGTGTTGTGGAAACAAAGTGAAAGGAAATAAAAGAATTTTAAATGAGAAAAACATAGAAAAGTCTCAGGGGGGATGTGGCATTTGAATTGGCCCTTGAAAGATGATGGAGGATTTGGAAAAGTGAAAAGGGCAGCAAGGTATTCTGGGATGAAGAGACAGCATGAGTACAGGCCCTGGAGCTTGAAAGCACATGACACATTCGAAAATGGCAGAGAGATGCGGGTGAAGGAAGGTGTGGGAGATAAGGCTGGAAGAATATCTTGTTGCTTTATAAAATCTACACTTGATTTTGTGAAGAATGGGAAATCATGATTCATTTTTGAGAACCGAGTAGCATGAAAAGATTTGTTTTAAGAAGGTAATTCTAGCAGTTTATGAAATTAATAACTATAGTTCTCCTTGGCCAAGAAAGATAAAATATATTAACAGGAAAACCACAAAAGAAAGCCAGACACTTTATTTTCAGAGTTCCCATATAGAAATGTTAGGAATCAGAATGCAGGCTGCCCATCAAACATGTTGGGTTTCCGAAAAGCTGCCACAGCCAACATTCAAAAATGTAACCAATGGAAACTATGCAACCATATAAAATCAACTTTCTGTGACCTATTTTAGCAACTTCTTTGTACTGACTAATCTTGCTGAAGGGTGAATCATAAATTCAGCAAGAGACCATGTCCTGATGACCTCACTTGTTCTAAGCCTGCAGGAATATTCCCACCTCTACTGGCTCCAAGCTTTTGAGAAACATCATAATTAAAAAGAAAAAAAAAAGCAGTCATTTTAGTACAAGTCCCAAATTTGGCTTTTTTCCCCAAGTGTAAAATGGGGAAAAAGTGAATCAAAACAGAGTAACATAAAACTCAGGATAAAGAAACCATACTGCCATGGTTTTTCTAGTCCTAAAGAAAATCTCTGCTTGAGACTGTCTCCTAAAGAAGTTAGAACAAGAAAATACAAGCATAGGAATGGTGCCAGGTCACAGGAGAGTGAAACCAACTGAAACAAAAGCCCAGCTGACCACTGCCCTTGCCCAGCAGATGACAATGTGAACACAGTCAGGGAGGAAAAAGTAAGTCAGATTCACAGTCTTTTGAGTTTCAGAGCTCCATAGCTAATGCAGAGGATTTCTTTTAATTTTTTTTATTTTAAAATTTCCAACAGCAGTTCATCCAGAAGTAAAGTTATAAGGCCATAGAAATCTTTCTGTGTTAAATGCTTTCAAGCATTTCCTATATTTCCATCACGACCTTCCATTACTGATCTGACTTCAGTAATTAGCTCCCACACATCCATGAGTCAGGGTCAGTTCAAATATATGCTAGAATGACATAATTTTAGAGTTGGGAAAGATCATAGAGATAATTTAACCTGCTCCACTAGGTTTATAAACCAAAGGCAACACACAAGTGATTCTTCCAACTCTACATTGTGAGTTAGGAGCAGAGTTGGGATATACACTTTCAAGTCCTACTTGAGTGCTCTTTCTATATAGCTTCACCATCCTCTTCTGTGTTTATATACTTATAGGTATAAGTGTATGTGTGTATAATCTATTTTTGTGGGTATAAACTGTTATGTGTATGTAATTTTCAAATTGATAACATATCTAGCGTCCACAAGTTCATTTGACTATTCACATTCTTACCTTAATGTATGTTTATATTAGTTGTGTAATTCTATGATTTTAGAACCCTGTCTTCTTTCTCCTATGGGAAGTTCCCTGGTGTTGTGGCTATACCATTACTCAGTGAAAAAAAACAGGATGACAGTATTAGAGACAAAGGGGGTAAGTATAGACACTAGTCAAGAGCTCATCCACACAGAAATAAGATTAGTACCAGGACCAGAAAGTAGTCATTCTGGTGAAGGGGTCAGGTTCCTCCCCCAGGGCTGGTTCCCAGGCATATCTCACAGCTGCTGGACATGGCAGGTAACTAGGTGACAGTAAAGAAAGGAAATGACCCTGAGGAAACACTGGCTTTCACCGCTGACCTTGGGGTTCTTTTAAAAAGCAGTAACTGCCCCTTAGGTGAGGTGATGCATGTGTTAATTAGCCAGATGGGAAGAATTTCACGGTGTGCACATATACCAAATCATCATGAAGTACAGTTTAAATGCCTTACAGTCTTGTTAATTATACATTAATAAAGCTGGGGGGTGTAGGAGGGGAGATATCGCCTCTGATGCCATCTTGCCTTAGCTCTATTCTTTCTTATAATTTATGGCCTAACCTTTTCACATTACTATCTGTCCTTAGATAATGCAGATAGTCTTAACTAGGTTGGATTCAAGCCACATTCTCCTCACCTGGTTGGCTCCACTGGATGTATCCTTCATCCACTTGGCACAGACAAGATTCCATCTTATGAATTCTGTCTCTGCCTGAGGCAATGCAATCTCTTGAACGCATTCACAGACTTTGCAGTAAGACTGAGTGAATAGGTAGCCAAAGATGGAGCAAAACCTCCAAAGCCCTCTTTCCATGGTTATAATCCCATGGATAAGTTCACTGAAATTCTTCTGTAGGGCCAATATTTAAGAGTTTGAAAGGCAAAGTTAGTCTTCTTTTTGCAGACTCATTGGCTCCCTAAAGAACCATGACCAGCTCTGTACTGTCCATGTACTTTGGCAATTATGTTAAATGCAGAAAACAATCCTTGCTTAGCTAGACTGTTTTGCTGTGACTCAGTTTTCCCTAACCATAATCCCATGAAGGATTTTAGTTCGGTGAACACTCTTGAGGTCTGTTTCTTCCATACACTCCCTCCCCTCTGCCCCCTCCTCCCCTAGTGATTGATAGCACATACAATATTCAGAGCACTCTGTTAGGCACTTAGAATAAATAATGAGTAATAAACAATCCTGTCCTCAGTGACCTTAAACTTTGGTGTGGATGACAGTAAACAGCTGATCAAAAGTCAGTATGCAACAGGGAACGAGTTGTCTTTTTCCCATTAACAAACCAGATAACAGCTATCAGCAAGGAGACTGCAGGAAGGCCAGTTCAAGAAATATTTACTCTGAGGTCATTTTTTGAAGAAAAGGATGCCAGGGAAAACTAGGAGTGACTGTAGTATCACCTTCTCACTGATAAAAAATAGTAATAACACAATGTTGTGAAATGTTTAAAACACTGTTTACTATGTGCCAAATATGGTCCTAAGAAACACAATGTTTTAACCCATTCATTTACCCCAAAGAATATGAAAACACTAATTCAAAAACACTCCTATGCTCATAGCAGCATCATTTATAAGAGCCAAGTTCTGGAACCAATTTAAAGAGCCAGCGTTAGTAGACTGGATAAAGAAATTGTGAACCATATGTGCAATGCAGTACTACTCAGCTACTAAAACAAAGATGAAATAGTGCCTTTTGGGACAAAACAGATGGATCTTGAGGTGAGTGTGTCAAGTGAGGTAAGTCGGAAAGCGGAGGACAGTTAGCGGGTGGTTTCATTCATGTGTGGAACATAAATAACCAAGAAAACAAACTGGCAATACACAACAAAAATAAGTCTTAGACCCTGTGAAAAATACACTGATTATCAGAGGGGATGGGGTTCCTGGAGGACATGTGGGGGATGGAAGAGGAAAGGAGGAAGGGAACATATTTGGCTGTGGCACTAGAGCTTTGGTGGAGGACAAGTGAAGCGTGAGCATATATGGAGGTGTGAAGTTGCATATATAGTTATGTAAACAACTATACAGTTATGTAAACAAGCAGCAACTCAATAAAGTTTGGATAAAAAAGATGTTTTAATCCATTTAATACTCACAAGATATTGAGGTAAGTACTACTATTACCAATACTATATGGCAAAAAAATAGTAAAAAAAAATAGAAAAGACAGGCAGAGAGAGACGAAGAAACCTGCCCAACTACACAGCTAGTACACATTGGAGCAAGGACTGTAAGGGCCTAGGGTTAGAATGTTTTTAACCAATTTGTTACCTTGTTTGACCAGAAGGCCTCGTTCTGATAGGATGGCCCACTAGCAAAATAGCTGTGACTACACCCCAGCTACCCACTGTCCTGCTTATGCCAGAACCTGTTTTGCTTTATAGGGAAAGCAGCATTTATCCTCAGTAAGGCTCAGAAGCCCAGGTATTCATGAGCAAGTGAGGCCAAAGATTAGCGGTCCTACCCAATGAAGAAGACCCTTGTGCTTGTTTGTCATGGAGGAAAGAGAGGAGTTGGGGGTGGGGCAGAAATAGAGGAAGGGGGAATGAGAACAACTCCTGGTAAGTCTTTGAGCTATTCAAGGTGAGCTAAGGGGCCAGGAAAAAAAATCAACTGGGGGAAACATAAGTCCATGCAGAAATAAACCCATAACTAAGAAAGGGACAGAGCTGAACACAAAACCAAATTGATCTCATTAAAGGAAACCCACCTGCTAAATTTTATTTCTTCTGAGGAGTCCCTAACTCCTCATTAACCCTTGCTAATTTTTAGAACAGCAGGAGTGGGAGATGGGAAGGTGAGGAGTCACTTCTGGACTTTGAAGTGCTTTTGAGACATTGCAGCAGACATGTTTACTAGGTAGTCGGAGTCTGAGCGTGAAACTCAAGGAAGAGGTCTGACTTGACCCCATGTCTCCTGGGTCCTCACCTCCAGCGACATGACCTCCCTCTGCTTTTGGCATATTCCTTCAGGAGGAACAATAATCCTTTCTTCATTTGGATCACCTATGTCAACAGTTTTAAAGTAAACTTTCTCAAAGATCTTGGCTGACTTTGACTAGTACGCTCCTGGGGTTGGCAGATGTACCTCCCCACCCCACTGCCTACCCCACAAATGCTTGTGAGCACTTTCATTGGCAGCATGGATGATCGGCCCTGAAGCTAGAACTCTCCTCCACAGCAGTCAGTGGGCACTCACTGCTTGGCCCTACTGTCTACCTGGTGAGCAATAAAAACGTAATTTATCTCATCTGCTCTCCAAAGCACACCAGAAAGAAAAGGTGTCAGGCACCTGGCGTGCCATTTATCCTACTTTGCTAGGAAGCGTGTCCCCCCAAAGGTCACCAGGCTACATCCATACCTGCAAAGACCATTTGGTACAGTTTTCTTCTCAAAATGCCATTCAGTACTTAAATTTCAACATAATATTGAACTTTTTAAAAATTGAGAAACAGTAATCATCATGATTTGTCACATACTGAAGAGAAAACCCTAAGGAAGGCCTGGTTCTTGCATTTACAAAACAAGTTGGGAAAAGGAAAATTAGAAATATGACACCCTTTTAACCTTGGCAAAGGCTAGAATAATTGGGATGGCTTAGTGATAGAAAACAATCTAAATGAACTCTAAGAAATCAGAAAACAACTGAGGTTATTTTCTAATTAATGAGTACACCTATTAGTACATTAGTTCAAGGCAAAGCTCTCATTTTGCCAGGCACTGGGGGGGTCACAGCAACTTGTTTATCCCCTAAAATCTAATCAGTTACCAAGTCCTGTGCATTATAATGCTCTTTTCCTTTTACTCTTAATGCCACCACTGCTGGCTAGAGTTACAGAGATCAGATGAAAGTCTAGAAGAAAAGACATGGAATTACAAGTCATGAAAGCGAGTGGGGGAAGGGGAAGGATTTTGAAAGGATAGATTTTAACTGGATGTGAAAACTGCAGTATCTCACGGACAGGAACATGCGTTTCCTCACTAGACTGACTGATATATTCTTGCCTCAAGTTACACTTAGAGGGCCTCCCCGGTGGCGCAGCAATTAGGCACTGCGCTGTGGAACTGTCTGCAGCAGCAACGCAAGTTTGACACCCGGCAGGGGAGAATCCCACATGGCACGGCAGACCTCCCCTGCCTTGCCCGCTGCTCCCCTCAGCAGTGTGTTTCCGTCGATCTGCCTGTTCTGCTCCCCACTCTGTCTCTGTTGAACCCTCTCACCGCCCCATGCCTCTGGTCTCTACCCCAGCTTGTATGCATAAAAATAAATCTTAAAAAAAAAAGTTACACTTAGAAACTAAACTGTATTAATTAAAATGTTAAATATATCAATAAATACTAAGCAATGACATGAGACTGAAGTAATACTAAAACAGCAGAGAAATATATAAAAAGTCTCCTCAGTTAACTGAGGTGGAGCCATCTTAGAAAGGGCTAGGGAGGGCAATTGGAGCATCATCAGTAATAAAAATTGTATGTATAGGTGAGAATATCTTTAAGAAAAATGCTGGTGGAAATGAAGAGATGGTCAGTCATGTCTAACAGAAGAGAAAGTTCGTGTGTGAGTATATGAGCACCGATTCGTGTGCACAAGCATGAGTATACCACATGAGGAAAAAGAAATTCAAGACCCTACACCATGAGGTTCTAACTACCCTGTCCAACCTCTTCCTTCCACTACCTGTGTGAGGTCATTGAGCTACTCTGTACCTTCCCTTTCCTAACCCTAATCCTGACCAACTGTCTCCTTAGCATCTTCGCGTCCTGAGGGTACAGCCCAAGTGCCGAGACCTCTAGTCAGTCCCACCTGACAAACCCGCTTCGCTATCCTCTTACAGGTGCTGTCACTTACTCATTGAAAACAATCCCAACAATACAGGAAAAAAACAAAAGTTCCCTCCCAAACTTTTCAGTTGACCATCTACTTTCTCGCATTACCAAGTGCCTTCTCAAGTCTTTGTTAGTGTCTGGTAGTTTCAGCCAAATGAGAAATTCTTTGGGCAAAGATTGTGTGTGCACACACTTTAAGTCCTTCAGAGCACGAGACTACCTCCAACATGTGACCCAATAATACTGACCGATGTCAACTGTATCATACAATGTCCAAAAAAAAATAATCTATTATGAAAATAGTCTAACATACAAGAGTAAAAAGGAAGAATTAACTATAGCACTCCTTCACTTCATTTAGTACCTCTTATGAAATAATATGGTAATAAGACTTTCTTGAAGTAAGAAAAAGTATGAAAGTAAATGGAAAGGGGAGCTTACACAGCAAAATAAGCAAAGCTAAGTAGACAAAGTCAGACATGGACACTGAAGAGTTAGAGTCTCATGAGATAAATGTGAGATGAAGGGAAAGCAACAATTTTTCATCGCAATCAGATATAAGAACATACCAGTATTTCCTTGAGCATCTTCTACTTTATTTGGTGAGGGCAACAGGAAGGATGGCCTGGTAAACTGAGGGCCTTGAAGAGGCGGCTGCTGCTGTTGCTGCTGCAAAGGCATGGTTTTGAGGACCACCCTCCAGTCCATTTGGGTGATATCTGACCTTGATCGAGCATGGCCTGGCTTAAAAGTAGAGGTCTCATCTAACAAATCATTCACAGAGCGGGGTCGGTCCCTCCGACGTTGACAGATATTGAAAAAATTAAAGGTTGAAGCTTCCTTTTGTTGCATCCAGGAAAGATTATCTGGGGTTGTCCCTTTCTGGACCATAAACTGTTCTTTGGCAGGGAAGACATTTTGAGCTTTGGTTTCTAAGAGCCTGCTCTTACAGTGGTCCCAAATCACACCCCCCTTGCCCAGAGAGGTAACATTTCTGATAGCACCATTGTCTGTTAAGTTACTGAGTACCTCATGCCCCACCAGTTCGGGGACTTCCTGAATACCATAAACTTCTGCTTGCTGCACAGCCTTCTCTAGCTTACTATCAAAAGTACTAAAGAAATCCTCAGTAACTTCCAAGGCTGGGCTGATGTCATCCACTTCCAAAGCTTCCATGTCACAGGCTCCAAGAGGTAGAAGCCTCCTAAGCTAGTTCAGGAAAGGGCTTCATGAACATTCACCCAGCAAAGATGTGCTTCAGCAAGCGTTCTCGAAACAACTAGAAGCCTTCATTCGGCTACCTGACACAGGCCAAATACAAAGGTGGTTGATGTTTTCCAAGTCATGAAAAGCATCTATAGTTGCTAATGGCCATTAACAAAGGCTTGGAGAGACAGATGTTCCTTTGAGATTAATCTTCAGTGACAGAAATCTCTGAGATGACACAGGAAGTGCTTGTCAAAGCAATTCCACAGCAATCCTTCATTTCCTGGAAGAAAAGAAACAGGACAACATTGGCACAGGGTTCACTGTATTCCACAATACACAAATCTGCCCGATTACGCCTCCATCTTAACACTTTTCCATGGCATTCAGGCCCACCTTTGGGCAACACCTACACAGAAGTTCCATTGTGAAGAGTACATACACATCACTGTTGCTTTATAGTAGAACTTACACAGTGTGGGGTGGAACACTTGATAAGGAGAATTAAGGTCAACAGCTTTTACTCACACAGAGAAGCCTTTGAGAGCAGTTGTGAAAAGATTGTCCTGGCAAATCTCTGTGATATGTTGACCTAAAATAGTAAGCAAAAGAGACTAGGAATTCTGTGACGGGGCGTCTATAGTAATCAGTCTGAAAGTCATAAATGCACGAGTCTGTTCACATACCTTAAAAGCTCTGATGATTTGTTGGGCTTAAAGGTGCAAGGGGGCAACAGAGATGGAGGTTCTGCCCTTTCATTAAACTCAAAAGTCACTGAGCTGCTGTTCTTCCATTTAGATCCTGCACAGCCTCGCGAGGACTCTGGACTTCAGAAGAATTTCTCCAGCCATCTTGGAAAGAGGCTTCAGGTTCCAAATACTCCAAGGCTCCAAGAAGTGGCCAAGGAATCCAGCCTCAGGGCTGGGCAGGAAGAATCCTGTACTAGTACTAACCATTCTCTTAGAAATGCTCAATCTCCAAGGCCTGGCCAAATTAGGGTAGGCCCTGACAGTGACGCTATCTAAAGCAGTAGACAGTAGCTATACACGGCTATTGAAATGTAAATTTATAAAAATTAAATAAAATTCCTCAATCAGATGAACCACATTTCATGTGCTCACCAGATCACCGATGTTTTAGGCAAGGTTTTCGTTCTCCCCCTTAATGACTTATAAGTAGGTGAAACTAGTAATTAGCAACCCCCTTGCATGTAGCTGCTATGGTATGTAGACGTGGTATCTTGTTAAAAACTGCAGTTTTTATGGTTAATGAAAATTGCTTTTAGCGCTTAGGTCATAAAACCAATACACTTAATCAACGCCAATCAACAATGCTTAAGGTATGTGAATAAAACTAGTATCTACAGCCCTTTATTTAACTGTATCCCGGAGGTTGGCAGCTGACACGAACTCAGTGGTGAACCTCTGATAAAGTGATAATGACTATGAATTCTTCTACTTTTTATATTTTGATATTATGTTAGCATTTATGAACTATAAGGCACAGATTGGTTTTCAGAGAAGAAACATCATTTATAATATTTCTTTAGCTGCAAGCAGGATTTCCTCCCTGTATCTATAATTAAGCTTTGAGTCTCCTGAATTGGGCAACAGATTGTCACCATTGCTGTGATTTTGAAACCTGAGGTTTCTGTTTCATTTTGTACATCAGAGACTAAGAAAAAGAAATAATAAATATTGACACTTTCATTCTTTATTAAAATTCAAATGGCTATAATAAAGCTCCCCATTTTACAGAAGAGGCACCAAGGTACAGAGCATTAAGTTATTCAGCAAAGATTATATTATGAATATTCATTTTGTTAATTAGCTTAAAATTCAATCTTCATACTAGAGAGTATACCTTCAAAGTTTGGGGGTGGAGGAGTACAAAATCAATGAGGCTTAAAAAGGTACATAAGCCATAGAAATCGAATGCACAGAATGGTGAATATGGACAACACTGTTCTACAATCATCAAATCTGCAGACTAAAACAACCCAACCACTAAGAAGGAAGGATAATTATGTAGTGTGATAGAGGTACTAAATATTGATACAACAGTAATCACCTTACAATATATACATGCAATAAATTAAAACACACTATACATCTTAAATTTACACAATGTTATATGTCAAATGTTCCATTAAAAAATGAGTCTTCTTTTTTAAAGAATTTATCAAAATGTCTATAATAAACTCTTTGTACTCTCTGCTTGGGGGGGTCCACAAGCTGATTAGAAGCATATAATTCCTGCTGGCTTGTGAAATACACTTCTGTTCTACATGTTCTAAAACCACAGACCATTAGACACAGAAGGGAGCTCTGAGGCCATCTTTTCAATCCTCACCTTTCAAGAAGTAGACACTGAGGCTTAGAGAGATTTCAATTCCCATGAACAGTCCTGTATGCAATTCCTCATTTAACCCCCATTAAAGGGAAATTGAAATTTAACTTGATAATCATTTCAAGCTGTTTAACAAGGAATTTTGGAAATCAGTCATCTATCTATCCATTGAGCCACCATTTGCTAAGTTCACACCAGACACAAGACACAAAGATGGAGCGATGAATAAGACACAGCTCTTGCCATAAAGAGGATCACAATCTATCATGATGAGTCAGATAAGAAAATAAGTCAAAAATGGCCCGGATAGAGGATGGAAATAGATTTGGTGGGGGAGAGAGGGTGGGTCAATTGTCACTAAAAGTGAGGGAGCTCTTAAAGTCTTCAAAAGGAGGCTGCCCTTCAAGTTGTACCTAGAAAATGTGGACAGTATTTGCCTGGGTGGTAGGAAGAGTAAGTTATTTTTTGATTAACATGAGCTTTTCACTTCCACTGTGAATGATGACTCCATAGGCAGTATGGTGACCAACGGCATGGACAGCATCTGAGTTCTAGAATGAGACCTGGGTTCATTCTAGCTTGCGATTTGAGTAAGATTTCCCTTTCCTTTAGCTGGCAATTGGTGAGCTGCAACGTCTTCCTTCCTCCTGAATCCCAAAGTCATCACTCCTCACTCACTTCTGCCTCCTCTTCACTTCAAGTCCTTCTGTAGACTACAGTACTTCCTATCCTAAGAATTTTGATTTTCATTAGTGCTTTTGTTTTCTCATGTACACAGGTATTCACTCTGCTTCACCACACTCTAAAAATTTCTACTCTCCACTCTGTGACCCAGCGTTCCAAGCACTCTTCATTCCCCCAGTCAGTCACACAGCCTTCCAGGTTTACTGTTTCGAGCTGCAGGCCTCCAGCAGGTGTTCTCACTGCTGGAGGAGTCACTCCTCCGCTCCCCCTTTTGTCTAATGCCTAACCCTTCAGGTATCAACCTAATGTCACAGGACAGAAATGTAGTCTGGAAAGATGGCCACATCTCTTATCCCACATACTCTTGCAATGAGACCGTGCTGCTCCCCATCAAGAAGTGAGTTCATTTTTCCACTCCCTTGACTCTGGGTAGGGCTTATGTTTTGATCAATACAATGTGGCAGAAATGATGCTATGCCCACTGAAGGTGTAGACCTTAACTGGCCTGACAGCCTCCTCTTCCTGGGGTCTAAGCCTATACAGGAAGTCCAGGCTACTCTGCTGGAGAGAGAAGCCACATGTTGGGGCAGGGAGGCACCAAACATTGTGAGTGACATCATCTTGATGACAGCCTGGATAAATATCACACTGTAACAGACAAGACACTCCAAGAGAGAACTGTCCAGCTGAGCCCTGTTAACCCAGATACATGGGATAATCATTTGTTTTAAGACACTGAATTTGGCAGTAGTTTGTCACATGGTAATCAAGAATCAGGACTAGTCACTTCCTTAGGGAAGCATTCTCTGGTGCCCCAGGTCAGGTTAAATGTCCTTGCTAAGTTTCCATGGCACCTGCACTGCTGTAAGTTACACACATCCCACCTGTAATTACCAGCTTCAATGTCCATATCCTCTTAGGCAGCAACAATTTTGCTCTCCCTTGAATCCCCAGAACACAGTCACAGTTCAATAAATACTTGCTGAATAAATGAATGAACAATTTTTATCTCTAAGACCATTTGACAGTGTTCTTTCCCCCCTTTTTCTTTGTTGTCAGTACGTCTGACTTAGTTTTCTTACCACATAACTATCTCTAGCAATAAACAATAAAGACATTGTTATTTTAACAGTCAGTAAACAAATCTTCAGTGAATCAGTGTATTAACAGAGCAATGTAATTCAGCTCTTTGCCTTTATTTGCACAGTACAAATTAAATAGCTTAAAGGGGTTATTGAGAGTTGCATTCATTTATTCATTCCATATTTATTGAGGCAGCTCTTGTATTCAAGGTACTAATGATATAATAGTAAACAAAAAAAGACATATATCCTGCCCTCATGGAATCCATATTCTAGTGGAGCACTTTTTTTATGCCAGATGCAGCTACAAATGCTTGCAACGTCTAACCGCACTTGCTAAGACACAGGTGAGAAGGATGATGCAGTTCTCCAAACCACCCTGCCTCAAATCGATCCATCCCTTCCCAAATCCCAACTCTCTAAGAAGTCTTTCCTGAGGACTCAATATTTTGGGGTGTCTCTCTACCCTGGATGTCTAAGCTATCACTAAACAACTCAACTTTGTCAATTGTTTCCCTGTCGCCGCCCCACAAAGCCACACTGTAAGGTAAATGAAGATTGGTCAGGCTGGGCCTCCCCGGTGGCGCAGCGGTTGAGCACTGAGCTGTGGAGCTGTCGACAGCGCGCGATGCGTGTTGGACACCCGGCCGGGGAGAATTCCACATGGTGCAGCAGACCTCTCCTGCCTCGCCCGCTGCTCCCCTCAGCAGTGTATTTCTGATCTGCCTGTTCTGCTCCCCACTCTGTCTCTGGTGAGCCCTCTCACCACCCCACACCTCTGGCCTGTACCCCAGCTTGTATGTATAAATAAATAAATCTTTAAAAAAAAAAAAAGATTGGTCAGGCTTTTACGATGCTGCCTTTGTGGCTATCACCTGTGGCCTTGATTGTGCCAGGGCATTCGTGCCTGATTGTGGACACCTGGAGTGTGGTGTGGGCACATGTGAGTGTGCACACCTGAGCCTGGAGGCTGAAGCTGTAAGGGCAGCATCACACAGAGAACCGGGCGGTGGAGAACAGCTACGAGAGGAAGACCATGAGAGAATGCTAGAGAGAGCCCAAAGAGAAAGTGTACAGGTTCGCTGGGGAATGGGGGGCTTGGGTGCTCTTGGCCTCCCCAGCCCTTGCCAGCCTGCAGGCTTGCCCCACACAATTAGTGTGAAAGATTGTTAAAGCCTGAAAAAGTCAGGACTCTCCTTTACCCCTCTGCCCAAACAGCAAACCTGTCCTGCGCACGCCTGCCAAAAGCAACCTCAGAGGGGCTCAGCAGCACACCCAGGAAGCCTTTCTCCCTCCAGGGCAGCCACCACATCACTTCTCTTAACTTTGCAGTCTCTCCAATAGACTAGGGTTGACGTGTATTTTCTGTAAAGGGTCAGAAAGTAGTTTAGGCTTTGTGGCTCATACAGTCACTTTTTAACTACTCAACCTACCAGGGCAGGGGGGAAAGCAGCGACAGACAAGATGGAAATGAGTGGCATTCTGTGTTCTTATAATCCGTTATTTACTAAATAGGCAAATAAACAAAATGTGATATAGACATACAACGGGATATTATTAACTCTTAAAAAGGAAGGAAATCCTATCACATTCTACGCGGGTGAACCTTGAGGACATAATGCTAAGTAAAAAAAAACATCATTCACAAAAAACAAATACTGTGTGATTCCATGCATGTGAGGTATCAAAAGCATTCAAACTCATGGAATGGCAAGTTAGAATGGTGGATAACAGGGATAAGGAGGAGCAGGAAAAGAGCGTTGTAACAGACACAAAAATTCAGATTTGCAAGAGGAAAAACTTCTGGAGACATGTTTCACAGGAATATGAATATACTTAACACTATTGACACTTAAAAATGGTTAAGATGGCAAGACACACACACACACACACACACACACACACACACACACACAAACTTGTTTAAACCACATTTAAAAAGAGAAAAACAGGCAGAGGGTCAGATTTTCTGTATGTGGTTCACCTAGAAAGAAACTCTAGTACAGCCTCCTAAGGAGAGGAGGCGGGGGTGAGGAGTGATGATTTTGGGATTCAGGAGGAAGGAAGGAATTGCAACTCCACCAATTGCCAGCTAACTTCCTAAGTTACTCCCCCCCCCCCCCGCCCCATCTCAGTTTTCTCATTTGTGAAATCAGCAACTAATACCTCTCCCCTAGAAGAGCTGAGTTAACTGAAATATATTAAAAAAAAAAAAAATAAAGACTACACATGGCAGGATTGATAGCACACAAAACTTAAGAATGGCCTGGGCCCCTCCCAGATCTGCGGGGCACCTTCTAGGACCTCCCACTGTCCCCAACCCAACATCCCTTTCATCTGTTCACAGTGGCCTCCCTGCTGGTTCTCAAAAATGCAGATGTGTTCTTACTGTAGGGACTTTGGATTGGCTGTTCCCCCAGACACCAACACAACAACTCGTTTTTTCTTTTTAATTGTTATTTATGTCTTTTACATTTTGTATTCCCCTTGGTGGTGGTAACCCACCACCAATTCACCCGTGATCCATCTCCGTGGTCCATCTCCGTGGTCCCTTGTGTCCTTTTCTACTCCATTTTGTGCCCTTATCCTCCCCTCCCTCTGCCCCCACCCAACCCGCTGAGTGTCTCTCTCCTATTTGGTTTCCTTATAGTCCTGTTACAAGTGAAACCATTCGATATTTTTCTCTTTCTTTCTGGCTTATTTCACTGAGTATGATCCCCTCTAATTCCATCCATGTCGCTGCAAATTGCATGTGTTTATCTTCTTTGAATGCTGAATAGTATTCCACTGTGTATATGTACCACATCTTCTTGATCCAATCATTTATTTTTGGACATCTGGGTTGCTTCCACACCTTTGCTATTGTGAACAGTGCTGCAATGAACATACCGGTGCATGTATCCTTTTGGATTAGTGTTTTTGTGTCCTTTGGGTAGATTCCCAAAAGTGGTATTGCTGGGTCGTTTGGAAGCTCCATGTTCAGCAGTTTGAGGAATCGCCATACAGCTTTCCAAAGTGGCTGGACCAGTTCACATTCCCACCAGCAGTATAGAAGAGTTCCTTTTTCTCCACACCCTTTCCAGCATTTGTTGTTGCCTGTATTTTTAATGTGTCCCATTCTCACAGGTGTGAGGTGGTATCTCATTGTGGTTTTGATTTGCATTTCCTTGATTATAAGTGATGTTGAACATTTTTTCATGTACCTGTTGGCCATTTGCTTTTCTTCTTTGGAGAAGTGTCTTTTTAGCTCTTCTGTCCATTTTTTGACTGGATTGTTGGCTTTGTTTTTGTTGAGTTGTGTGAGCTCCTTGTAGATTTTTGTTATTAATCCTTTATCTGTTGTACTGTGTGCAAAGATCTTCTCCCAGTTAGTAGGGTGTCTGTTAGTTTTGGTTAATGTCTCTTTTGCTGTACAGAAGCTTTTTATTTTGATGTAATCCCATCTGTTTATCTTGTCCTTCACTTCCTTTGCTTTGGGGGATGTGTCTTTCAAGATTTTGCTGAGATGTATGTCGTGTAGAGTTTTGCCTATATTTTCTTCTATAAATTTTATGGGTTCAGGTCTTACGTCCAGGTCTTTTATCCATTTTGAATTGACTTTTGTGCAGGGTGTGAGGTAGTTGTCTAGCTTCGTTTTTTTACATGTGGCTGTCCAGTTTTCCCAGCACGATTTATTGAATAGACTGTCCTTGTTCCACTGCATTTTCTTTGCTCCTTTGTCAAAGATTAGTTGTTCATAGATATGCGGCTTTAATTCTGGGTATTCTGTTCGGTTCCATTGGTCTTTCTGTCTGTTTTTTGTCCCAGTACCATACTGTTTTAATTATTATGGCTTTGTAGTATAGTTTGAAATCAGGGAGTGAAATTCCTCCGTTTTCTTTCTTTTTAGTTAGGAGGGCTTTAGCTATGCGAGGTTTTTTAACACAACAACTCGTTTAAGTGACTGCTCAGGACAACTTCTCAATGAGGCAGACCCTGACCACCCTGTTGAACGTTACACATTTCAGCCCTGGACCTCTGATGTGCTCTGTCTTCTTTTTTTTCTTTTTTACATAAAAATTTTTATTTTAGAAGTGTTTTAAATTTACAAAATAATTGCAAAGTTAGTGGCCCTACATGATCTAGTCACGTCTCCATTTGGGCTGACCAACACTCACGCTGTTATATTTTACTTCTCCATGCTTTGGTCTAAGTTAGGGAGCCCTTTAAAATTGCCCAGGCTTTCACAGTGCCCTGGGTCAGCCACTTTATACTGAAATGACTGACTAATCTCTTGACCCCACTCTACATGCTGAGCTACATGACGGCATGCATGGTGCCTTATATACCCTCTTCTACAATCTCTGTATCTTCATTTACCATTTGCCAACCTTACTCTTTTTGGAATTTCATCTTTTCCCCTAGGCTGTATTGCCATCAAATTTACAATACCTGGGTCTGAAATTAAGTTTAGTCTCTGTAAGTAAAGCTCTTGCTAGCTTGCCACATTGTTTTGAAGTTAATTAATTAAAAATAATAACAACATATTCAGACAGGTCAAAATATGAAGATTCCCATCCTCTGACAAAGTGAGCTGAGTAAAATCAGCATGTGGGTGCAGTGTGGTTTGCCTCAACACAAAACTGGAAATCGGGAGCTAATTAGAACCGTGTTTTAAATCTGGCTCAACCATACACATGCTGGGTGGCCTCTGGCAAACCGCTTAACCTCTGGGCGCCTTACTCAGCTACCTGTATCCCATAAAGTTGCTAATATCAAATTGCTCTGCATGTGGATCATTCACTAGGTAGCTGTTTCAACATGCCATTAACAATGTAAACCACTGTATAATTATGGAGCACTCCACTGGACCACACCCAAACAACCACATGCTCCTGATCTCTCCTGGGGAGATTCAGCAACTCAGTAAAGCAACAAACTCAACTCAATGTCAGCAACCAACTATTTACTTTTCCATCAAACCCAGTGACCTATATTCAGTTTATCTTATTTTTAAGTAGAATACCCATTCTTGTAAATAGGGGCTTGATCCTATTTAAGAGATGAAGAGATAAAGGGGTGGTAAAATGCACAACCCAAAGAATCCCATGCACGCACCAAAATATAACAGGATGGAGAATCATTGTATTGCTATTTTCTAACAAGGAAATCTGCTGTTTACATGCTCATTAGGCAAGACTAATTAACAGGATGAATATGCAGTCCTCCTACACAGACGCAGAAGTAGATACAAGCAATAATGCCAGCCTGGCCCACACAGAGATGCTGTGTTCTCCCAAACTGCAAGGTAAAAGTGCTGACTTCCTCCCACTTGACTACATGGCATGTGATCAGAATTTAATTAAGTGCTGAGAGGGGGTCTGGGAACATGTAGTTTGAGCCATAGCTGGACTATGGGGAAAATGGCAATACCAAAGGCAGCTGGGATAGTTTCTGTCAACCCACTTTCAAACAGAAACCACGGTGGACTGCAAGGATGGTCAACTCATGTGGCTTTCATGTGTCCTTCACTTTGGTTAAGGCTGCGGCTGGCTGGGAATTTTCTAAGCATCCCAGAGCATGAAAGATCCGCCAAGAGGATCTGACCCTAGTAAGATGCCCTTTCTGGACCAGGAGGCTCCAAGGGCCGTGACTCTTTACGGTGCTTTGTCATAAAGGCAGTGTAAGAATGCTGACGGGGCAACGGTCAGCCATAGCAGCAGATCAGGAAGTGGTGCCAGCTGGGCCTCAGTAGAATTCAAGGTGCTCTCAGAGATGATGGGCAGCTAGAAACACTGAATCCCAATTTCATAGGGGGGAAACATTGAATGTCTACATTGCATCCAAGTTTCAATAAATGAAAAGTCTATTGCCATGTAATTCCTAAGGAGCATAATATTAAGAAAAAAATCCTCTGCATAGTGCTTCCCCCAGTTCTGAAAGGAGTAAGAACTCACAGAAACTCGAAAATACCAACAGACATGGAAAAGAAAACAAAAATTAGTCATGATCTCATAACTCAGAGAAAATAAATCAATAGGTATGTTTTTGTCCAATATTTAATTGGAATCAGATTGCGTACACAATTGGGCATACTGTCTGTTTAAATATATGCTCAGAAAGCAAGTACCAGTAAATACTAACCTTAAAAAAAAAAGTCCCCGAGTGTGCTGTGCCCACTTACAACCTTACAGCCTGACACAGGTCCCCACTTGATGGAACTTCTACAGATATCCCAGTGCCTTTCGTAACACACACTCCCTGGTGTTTTTCAAAGTCTTGACCCTCCTTGATGCTGTTAACCATTCCCTCCTCGAGCCTTTCTCCCAGGCACTGTTCTAATTTCCTCTCATTTCTACCCTTTCATGCTCAGGCTGCATCTTCCTCCTTCCATACTGGTCTCCTCATCAAATGGGGACATTACCCTAACTCTCTTCTCCAGCTATAGCTCCATTTTTCCTTCTGCCTATGGATCATCCCTTGGGGCTTCAATAATTACTGCTATGTTCACACCCAAATCTCAGGCTTGTCTTCTGGTCCTAGGTTCCCAACTATTTGTGGGACATTTCTACCGGGCATCTACATGGCAAAGTGAAGCTCAATTTGTCTAAAATCACACACAGTTATTCATCCAACAAATATATACCAAGTACTCACTATGAGTTGGGCGCTACTCTAGGCACTCGGAGACACCAGCAAAAATTCCTTCATGGAAGCTTCCTTTGGCAACAAAATCTAACCAGGTCTTGGCCTTTCACAACTTGGGCCTAACGTGCCTGTCCAACTTCACACTTTCCTTCTTTAATACACTCTTTTCCTCTAAGTTGAAATACTGTTGCTCAAAATTTTATTCCTTCCAAACACTAAAACTTTGCTCAGTTATACCTGAGGTGCTCTCTCCCCACCTCCACCTCTCAAAATCTACCCATTAAGTTCAAAGGCCATCTTGTCTGTAAGTGGTCTTGATTCCTGAGTCTAAAATGATCTGCTCATTCTTTAAACATCCATAGAATGTCCTTTTACTGCCCTCACAGCACAGTGTATACCCTGCATGCTCTTTGTGAAATGATGATAATTTATCAAGGCCTATTTTGTGCCAGATACACTGCTTGGTGTTTTATGTCTCTAAGCCTCATGTTGTACAATATGGGTACTCTTATCCCCATTTTACAGTTGCTGAAACTGAGGCTCAAAGATATCAAGTAATTTACCTGAGGTAAAAGACCTACCTTACTGGACCTACATCAATGTGAGAGTAGCAGTTCTACCGGATTTCATTCTTAACAACCCTCATTAGGCCTAGAACGATGGCTAGTACACAATGGCTGTTCGGTAAATGACTGAGGGGTTGCTTGTTTTTTTAATTAATCTTTATTCTTAAAAGAAAAATCAATGAAAAGAAAAAAAATCCAAATACCTACTACCATCCATTTTAACCCCTTCACCCAGTAAAGACTTGTTCAAGTAAAAACTAAATAGAGTATGTTTTCAAAGTACTGACATCTGTAAATACAAATACCACTCTGGTGGTCACACAAAAACGTATCTTAATTCACCATCAGCTTGCTTAAGTAAATTTTACATGCTTTCCAAAATGTTATGTTGACTAGCGCTTTTAAGTTTTTTCTTGGTAGAGAAATCTTCCAAGCTATTTTAAAATAACATGACAAAGGTCAGGTTGCAAAGACTCACTTAGACCTTTGAAAGAAACAAAAGCACCCATGGGGCACTTGGGAATTATTCTGTGACCACTCCAAATCAGTGGGTTGGCAGAACTCATTTCCCAGTGACTTAGAGCTCAAGCTCTTTCTAATACCAGTAAGGAGATGTTCCCTTTGAAATGCCCTCAGGTAGTCCATTTCAAGTATTTTCAGTACATTTCTTCACTTGTTTATTGTTTGCTATTGTAAAATCATTGAGACATTTGATGCCCAAGATCTTTTCCCAGAAATCAAACTAAATATAAGCATGGCACTTCAAATCTCAGGTTGCGTTGCCATTGAACTCAGTAATATTATGCTCTCAAGCCAACCACTGAATTGGGAAGCCCCTTTCATAAAACCACCACAGTTCCAATATGTCCTGCTTTTAGAAAGAAAACAGACACTAACTTCAGTTATGTAAGTGTCTAGAAATGCAGACTTGATGTTTTCCATCTCCCTTTACCTCCATGTCAGGGAACAATGATTAAAAAACAAACAAAAGAACCACTCAAATTATCTTCCTCCTGAGACTGGGGTGAAGAAGGCGAAAATGTCCATCATAAAGCCCACATGTTGCTAAAGTTAGCCTCCAAGTGCACCAGGGAGTAAGTGATTAGTGGGTGTGGGTGCCATCTCCAAGCCAAATCACCTGACCCGTGCCGAATATGCGACAGACCACAACACGGAAGGTTAGGCCCACCTCACGGAGATGCTCTGAGACCTAGATGTGCAACATACTCAAAAGGAGCTAGGGAAGCAGCTTTAGATTAAAAAATGCCATCATCTAACTATTTAGAATCTTCTACTTGAGCCTGAGCAATGGGGGCTATGTTTGCAAAGCAACACAAGACTGATTCATCAAATTTTCTCACATAACTCCTCCAACTGAATTAACCTGGGAAAAATCCCTTGGCTTTAATGAGTGTAATCATCTTCATGCACATGGTTTAGACTTTGGTTTACGAGAGTTTGATAAACTTCTTGATAAATAATTAGAGTAATCGCAACAGCAAGAGATAAGGGACCAGGATTATTTAAAAGATGATGAAAGAGAGACAAGAGGACTTATTTATTGCCAATTTAGGGTCCAAAGGGTAAAGAAAAAAAGGTTCTTGGAATCCTTGTGTAATTACTGAGTCCCTGAGCCACATAAGCTCAAGTACCTTCTATATCACCTTAAATCACTCAGGGACCCTGATGTCAGGACCATAAACAAGAAGTTGAATCCAACCCAAGAGCCATCAGATTTTGAGTTTGTGCAATGGGAGAGATGTGATAATGGGAAGAACACAAACTTCTCACACCAGAGAAGAGTTCATGTTCCAGCACTGCCATCTGAGCTGAATGATTTCCAGTAAGTAAGGCTAAGTCAGGTCTTGGTCCTCCTTATCTGTAAAATGCAACTCCTGCCAATGCTTGCCCCCATCTACCTTGGAGATCTGTAAAGCATAAATGTGGGTAATATGTAAGAAAGCTATTTGTAAGCTCTAAAACAATTACGTATTATTTCTATTAGAAGGTACTGAGTTCTAACCAGGCAACCATTTTTATTTAACATTTACAAAGGAGGGACCACGTACTCAAATACTATTACCTTAACAGCTAATAAGGAAAGAACATGAAACCAAGTTTAAAAAGTGTGTTAACACCAATATATAAAAGTTATTATGGGAATGGAAGTCAAAAACCATTAAATCAAGAGGCAATAAAGACTTGTGTGACAAACACAATTAAGTGACATAATAACTTGTAAACAGAGATGACCTCAGCTGAAAAAAACTAAAGACAAAAGAAACAGATACACAACAAAACCAATCTCTAGAACTAACGCTGCTTCTGGAATGGACCTATAATAATGGAATCAAAGATCCCACCAAAGGGTGAGCTTGAAGTGTACAATTACACATGTGAAGGTACAGAGGGCTTCTTTACAAGCTGCCCCAGTCATGTGCCAGAGAAACATCCCTGGCCAACAAAATGCCTTTGCTGGGTGGCTGGGATGTCAGGGAAATGAATAATCGCCTCAATTTTCATGGACTTTAATTCCTTACTTCACTGCAACTGACTAGCAGAAGGGCACATACTCACAACTTTTACCCTCAAAATAACCAGGTTCTGGGTTAGCACATATTCACAAAATCAGGTCCTACTGGCACTCAGGGCGAATGTACATGAGAAGTAATGGATCTTTTTCTTTCTCTGTTACATTTGCGCTTACTGAAATGTAAGCCTACTCTCCGTTAAATGGCATCTCGAGGGTACCAGGCCTATGACAAGGTCTAAGCAAAAGGGGACTGATATCTTATTTGAAAGAACAGACATACTCAGTGGTGAGAGGCTGCAACTCTGACCCCTCCTTCCCCTCTAGGTCTAATCTGTGACAGAGACCTTGGCTACCAAGCAACCTCTTACCAGTTCCGTGAAGAAACAAGCAAGGTTGGCACAGACAAAACATTGTCTTTGATCCTCAAAGATAAGGACAAGATAAGGCAAAATAATAAGTCTTTGTTATTTTACTCTGTATAATACAAACACCAGAAAAATCTCGGTGCATCATATAGGACAAAGGAAAAGTTTACAAAGTATGGAAGTAGAACAGTAAGGAACTATATTTTCATCCCCCAACCTGGGTTAATTATTTTTATTATGGACTATTACTATGGAATGGATTTTTACAAAACAATTCTGAAATGTGAACATTCTGGAATTGAATTCTAGAGTTCTGGTTGGTCTATATTTCTTTTCCTGTTTTGATCTAACATTAGGATGAGAGGCATAAGATAACTGGGACTCGAATAATTGCCAATCATCAGATACTACTACTACTGGTAGAGATACAACTCACCCCATCACATCTTTACCGACTCCACGGTTCATCTCTACCTGAAGAGATCTCAGATACTGAAAACTACAACTCCCAGCATGTCATGAAACTGACTTCCTGCATGGGGGAGGTGCTGGGAACTACAGGTGGAGTTGAGCCGCCATGCTTGGCTTATAACTGAACACATGTGTGCTCACACTCTCTCTTGCTTTTTGGCTCTGGCTTGCACCCTGATACTGCCGGAAGGGGAGACATGTGGAGAGGAGACACACAGGAGGAGACATGCAGAAGAGACACATGGAGAGATGCTTGGAAAAGAGACACGTGGTAAGAGATACGAAAAGAGACACGTGGTAAGCGATACGTGGGAGGCTGCTTGTGGCCCTCAGCATAGACAGTGGCAGCTGTTATCTTGACTTCATGTTGGATTATATGACATATTTTGAATTCTGACATATTCTGAATCTCTCCTTCTGTCCCAGCTCCCTGGGACCTGCCTAGCTCCTTTCACGTGGTTCCTTGCCAGAAGGAACCCTTAGACTTATGGCAAGCTTTAGGGCCTCAGTGGCCCACTTCCAATCAAGCCTGTTCAGCTGGACATTTGCCCATGAGGAAAAGGGAACCTATTGTTTGAAATCCTTTCTTCTCTGACTATGCACATCAATTCTATTAAAAATTCTATTAAAAATCTATCACCAAAAGTCTGCTTCTTTTGCCTATGTGCACACAAATGGCTGAATTCCTTTTAGAGAATACCCCTCCCCCTTAACAGTTTGTGGTCCCTGGGTACCTCTGCTCTGGGTCATATGCTAACACTATTATACTAAACTCTTTTAAAACAACCTGCTGAGGATTCCATGAATATGAATGGAAACATCACAAATGTGGAAAAATATATGTAATATAATACTTAAAAACAAAATAAAGGTAGCTCTATAACTCCTAAGCCAAGACCAAATTATGAACAGTGAGAGCTAATATTTATTGAGTACTTACTAAAGGATAGCCCTTCTGTTCAGCTCACAACAACCCATATGAGAGTTGCTATTATTAGCACTCTACAGATAAGGAAATTGAGATTTAAAAAAATGAAGCACCTTGTCCAAGATAATACAGCAAAGAGTGGGAACAAGATTCTAAAATGCACAGTTTTGTATGGTAATTAACAACAAATTAATTACCTTGAGATAATAGAGCTAAAATGTTACACACATGATGCTCTGAATTTAAACACCAGCAACTTTAAAATTTATTTTTAAATGTCTGTTAATTTCTTGACTCAGAAAGTTAGTTGCTAAATACCTTATATCCAAGGGAAGAGTTCATACTTAATTCCCAAAAACCACCTTTGTAACTCTTCTGTGTCATTGTAAGTTCTCTAAGGGAATGGTGGATGAGAGGTCCCTGAACAGAGTACAAAGCTGCTCTCTAAATTAGCTAACTTGAGTTCTCTTAGTGACCTTGGACCCTTTACTTGGAATGTGTGTAAGAGTCTAACAACAGTGACTTCATTTAAACCAAACACGTGCTTTTGCAAATGTTTACACTGTCCTAATTGCACAAACCTTTTACTAATGTTTCCCTAAGACATCATTTTTCATTTAGCCAATAAACAGAAACACTTGTAAAAATGTTTGCTAAAAAAAAAAAAAAACAACCCTGCAAATAAATGTTTCTGTCAAAAGAATTAGAAGAAATGTTTTCAAATGAGCTATGACTACAGGTAACTCAAACATATTTTAAGTATTAAGGTATGTCCAAATAAATTGGCTCCTAAAATCAACTGAACTTTTTAGTGGGAACACGGGGAAGAGATCATGAATATTGGGTTCCAAACAAAATGGCAGTGTTGACCCACAACCTTCAGTCCTGTTTCTTAGGCCTACTAAAAGATGACATGCCCTTTCTTTACAGGATCACACAATAATGAAAATATAGACATCATAGCTAACCTTTTAGGACAATTACCTTTGACTACAAGTTGTGTAATTAGAAGGCTGAGCTGAACCTTCTGTGTGTTACTACCAGATGTGTGATTCTGGGGAAGCCACTTGAACCTGAATTCCAGTTACTTCAATGTAGGTCAACTAAGGATACCTGTTCTAGCTTCCTCAAAGGTTGCCTTGGAGCCCAAATCAAAGTGCTTTGTGAACGCCAAAACAAGGTCCAGGATGCTAATGGGGGTCTGTGTGGTATTAGGTAAAGGGTCCCCTTAATACAAGATGTACGATGCTTGAAATCATCTCTTCAATGAAGAAAAAACAAGTAAACCCTCACATGTCCCCAAGTCCTCTACAGTTAAAATATTTTCCCCTCTTCCGTTTTTCTACTACATTTCTTGAAAAAACATTTTCTTTGTAAGACTTCCTGACTCCATTTCTCACTACCTATTCATTCTCCCCCTAGAAGCAATATGATTCTGTCCCAGATGAAACCACACAGGCAAAAACCACCAGCAATTCCTTGCTGCTAAACTCGGAGACTTCTCCCCAACTTTTGACTGACCTCTCAGCAGTATCTGACCTGATGAACACCACTCTGCACTGCTCTCGGGAACTCATCAACAGCCTCTTCTGGTATTTCTTTTTCATCTGGATAGTCCTTTCCTTCAGTGTCCTCTATGAGCACCCCTTCCTATGCCCATAACATAAATGTAGATATCCCTCCAGGTTTATTTAGTTCCTTTTCTGCCTGAGTGACCTCCATCGTTGTGGCTCAGCTGCAATCCTTGTGGTGGAAGAGGAACAAATACTCTCCTGAGCTCTTGACCCACATATCTGACTGCCGTTGGATGTTCCCTACCTCCTAATATGCACTAAACCAAACTCCTCGTCTTACCTTCAACCTCCCCCTGCTCCTGCTCCTTTACTGTATTCTTCATATAGTAAAGGACATCATCTTCTGCCCCCAAAAGATGGACATCACCCTTGACCCTCCTAACTCCCTTACCCCAATCAGCAAGTCATATTAATTTGGCCTCTATGGGCTCTGCCAAGTCTGTCCATTTCTCTCCTTTCCTACCTGAGTTCAGATACATCACCCAGTCTTCTTCCCTCCAGTCTTGCTCTCCTCTAATCCACCTGTCAAATCCACTAGCCAAAACAGGATTTCTACAGTTTGAACCCCATTATATTCTGGATAAGCCATACACTCACTAGCACTTCCTGTAGAGCTCATGGCCATTTACTTTCCTAGGTTTCTCTCTTGAATCTCTCTCTACACACCCCACTCCCAACATACAAGCATACAACCTAGCTAATGCTAATTCACCTTTTAGCTCTTTGTTGGGGTGTCACTCTGATCCGCTTTGGATTTCCCTCTGATGTGTTGAAGGTTTTATTCCTGGCTCCAAATACAAGAGCTGTGTGCCATGGCACAAGACAAGTGCTCGATTCTCACTTGTTTAATCATTGAATCCCGGAGGGCAGAAGGGAAGATGTTCTGGGAAAGTTGAAGTGCTGATAAAAACGGACCAGGAACACAAGGGAGATCATTTAGCTAACTCCCCAGAGTGTAAATGTGTCATTTTCTAACCTGTAATACATGTTCCCTGTTCTGTGCCTACATTTACACACTTAAAATCTACAGACTGCAAAATCATCCCTGGTGGCGTAGAGGTTAAGCGCTGCACAGTGGAGCTGTCAGCAGCGGCAACGTGAGTTCGACACCCAGCTGGGGAGATTCCCACACGGCACAGCAGACCTCTCCTGCCTCGCCTGCTGCTCCCCTTAGCAGTGTAGTTACGTCAATGTGCCTGTTCTGCTCCCCACTGTCTCTTGTGAACCCTCTCGCAGCCCCGCACCTCTGGCCTGTACTCCAGCTTGTATGCATAAATAAATAAATCTTTAAAAAAAACTACAGACTGTGATAGTTAGCTGTTTCACAGGTAAATCCACAAATAAAACAGATAATGCAAACTGGGAAGTTTATACTTAGTTATAAATTAGTTATACTAATCAAGACAACTGGACAAATAAATCTCTGCCATACTCATAAATGTGGCATATAATCAGAGGATCCAATTTGGACTCAAATGAACAGTGAACGAGTGTATGAAAACCAAACAAAATCTTAATGAAAACAGCATGCCTGACATCTTAATACAATGGTCTCTCTATTTTGACTTGAGTTTTTGTTCGTAACTCATACTGCCATCAAGGTTAATTACACTCACGAACCAAATAAAGTTCTCACCTTACTGTCAGTATGAAAGTAAATTGTGTGGGTTTTTTATTGTCTTTCAGGTCATATCCACAATAAACAATGAAACAGAGCGAACATAATGTATGGAATTTCTTACTGGTGGTCATTTTTATCACATTCTTACTTCATACTCAATTCTCTGAATTATTTGGCTTCTACCAGAGCTCTAAGATAGAACACAATTCAGCTACTGAGGAAACAAGTACTAAATTCATTCTAAAAGGAAAAAGAAAAAAGCAATTCCTTGCCAGCTATCCCTCCATACTTTCGGGTTTTTTTTAAAGGGTTGACTTTCCCCATGAAGAAAACCAGCAGTTGACTAGTGGCCAAAGGGCAACAGAGACTTTCTGTACTTTTCTATAAGTGTGGGAGGATAGCGCAAGTTAAAAAAAAAAAGAAAGTCTATGGGAAAAACAAAGAGGCAGCAAGTCTGGGCGTCCTGGAAACTGTCTAGAGATTGAGAACCCTGAAACATCTGCCCAAATCATCTAACTTTTTCTAGGGGCCTACTACACAGGACTTCTGGAACCAGTTATTTAAGTAGCACTCACCTGTCTGCTTCTTAAATATGTAAATACATTACTTTACCCCAAGTCTCACAGGAAGCCTGCACACAGGATTAAACAGGACTAGAGTATGTCTGTATCTGATAAATGCTCAATCAATATTAGCTTTGGATTTTTTTTTTTTATGCAGATATTATGGGCCTAGGTCCAGTTTGGCTTTCCTAGTCGAAACATACAGGGTACTTTGTTTTTTGCAAGTGGTTACATACCCCCAACAGTTCTTGTTTTCCACTTGTATCATTAAGCCGGGTTTATAGCCCAGAGCCCAAAATTCATCCGGCTATGAGAAAACCAAGACTTTTAATGAAAATTCAACCATGAGCTTTCTTTTCTATTACTTCAGTATGATATTCAGGAACCCTTACACCATAAGCTTTTCACTAATTACCCAGTTGAGAAATGTTACCCAAGTATATTTTCAATCTTTCCAACAAAATAATTGTGTCCTATTCCTAGTTTTTCTTAAATAAGCACTTTCAGACACATTTATTTATGGATTTTTGTTTGCTCCATTATTAGCAGGGCAATGTTTTAGGTTCACTGTATTCCCCATGGCACAGAGACTTAACAGCTTTTAAAATAACATCTATTGACTGTAGTGATTACCAAAAAGCACTACATGTTCATTGTTCAATGTTTGGAAAATACAGAAAAGTATAAAAGGAAAAATAAACAATGTCTATTCACCGTCCAGTGAGAAAAAAACTGCCACGTGGTGGCCCTTTCTGCCCCTTTTCGATATGGGTAGATCTTTGTGTTTTTTAAAACAGTTGAGTATGTTTTAACTGTAGGGACAGTTCTCTACCCCACTGCCCCCCGTTTAGCAATAACCAGTAAACACCTTTCCACACTTAAGATTCTTCACAAGTATTCTTCTAAATGTCTGCATGATGCCATATCTTTTGATACCACAGTTTAACTGTTCTCTTGTTGTTGGGCATTTAAATTATTGCTAATATTTGACCTTTCTAACCAAATCCATAGTGAGCTTTTTTCAACATTAACTTTTAAGCTATTTTTCATACATTTCTTTGGCTAGATTGAGAGAAGTGGAATTAGCAAGAAGACAAGAAAGAGCGTTCGTGAGTCTTTTCAGACATCTGTCAAGTTGTTTTTCAGAAAGGTGATAGAACCTCTGTGCCGCATTTGAATGTCTGCTCCACCGTGCATTAACTGATGTGGAGAATCATTTTTTTAAAGATTTATTTATTTATGTATACAAGAGCTGGGATGTAGGCCAGAGGTGTGGGGTGGTGAGAGGATTCACCAGAGACAGAGCAGGGAGCAGAACAGGCAGATGGTCTGAAGTACACTGCTGAGGGGAGCAGAGGGTGAGACAGGAGAGGTCTTGCTGCCCCATGTAGGAATCTCCCTGGCTGGGGATCGAACTCGTGCTGCAGTAGCTGCTGATAGCTTCATAGGCTGAGAGTTAACCTGTTGCACCACCAGGGAGACCCTGATGTGGAGAATTATAATTTTTAAATATCTATGTAAAATGGGAAAAATGGTACCTTGCTATTGTTTCAATGTTCATTTCTTTGATTAAAGGAAAGAGAATGCATTCATATGTCAATTAGGCATCAAATTTTCTCCTCCATGGGTAGTCTGTTACTATCTTTCATCCATTTTTCCACCCATCACTAATGCACTCTGTGTCAGTTTCCTATTGCTGTGTAACAAATTTTCACCAATTTAATAGCTCAAAACAACATCTATTTATTATTTTACAATTCTGAAGGTAAGAGCTCTAGTGGGCCTGGTTGGGTTTTCTGTTCAAGGTCACTCTCACAAGGTTGAAATCAAGGTAATGGCCAAGTGGGGCTCTTATCTAAAGACTCTGGTAAAGAATCCAGTTCCAAGCTCACAGGTTGTTGGCAGGATCTAATTCCTTATGGCCCTAAGTCTAACGCTCCAATTCCATGCTGGGTCACCCTCCAGAACTCTAGGCCTTCTCACTCCTCAGGGCTGCCCAGATCCATCTAAAAAATAGCAATGGCTTGCTGAGTGCTTCTCAACCTTCAAGTAGCTCTTGATTTCCCCAGCCAGAAAAAGCTCTCCACTTTTAAGGGTAGCTGTGATTAGATTAGGCCCATACCGATAATTTCCCCCTTTAAATTTACACCATATAACATAACCAAGGGATTTGATATATTTATACATTCTAGGGATTAGGACATGCACTTTAGGTGGAAAGGCATCTTTAGAATTCTGCCTGCCACATAGTCTTAGGTGTTGTTTCTTATAATTTAGTTGCACTCTTTATGGTAGGTCTTAACTACAGGAATTTGTGAAATAAATCTTACTGATGGTTGCCAACCATCAGTTTCACAATGCAATGGCAACTGTAAAAGGGGCTGCTGTGTGCTAACATTTTTCATAGATAATGTTGCCAACACTGTCATTTTTATAAAGTTTAATTATGGGAAAATACATAGAACACAAAATTTACCATGTTAGTAATTTTTAAGTGGCCAGTTCAATACTGTTAAGTACAGTCACATGTGGTCAATCAACCTCTAGAACTCTTCATTTTGAGAAACTGAACCGCTATAGGCATTTAACCACTCTCATTTTACCCCTCCCCCAGCTCCTCCTGACCACCATTTCACTTTCAACATTGGTATGTTTTTGCTTTATTTGTTTACTAACAAACTTGCAGATAGCAGTTACTACATGCACTGTATAAAGCATTATTTAAATATTAACTTAATCATCATAACAACCTTATGAGATCACAACTATTATTATTCCCATGCTATAGATAAGGAAACATAGCAAGTAAACTGCCTAAGGTGACACAACAGGAAGTGATCACACAGGAACTGGAAGCCAGGTAGTTTGCCTTTGTAGTTCTTCTGATGAACCCATGAACTCATGAACTATTACATGGTGAAAAAACTCATTGAAAAGACAAACTCATCAGACATTAATATTACTTCTTTGATGTGCACGACTTAAAAACACTTTTTATGTGCAATTTAACTTAATATTCTGCTACTCCCTAAAAGTTAGAATGTATGACCTTTAAGAGATTACACGATTAAGATATTAGTGAAACAAAAACAGCCTTGTGTTATAATTTGGGTGCACCAATTATAACTTACTGGTGATATTTTATAATAAAATACGTTATAAATGAATGAATGAATACAAATCACAATTCATTGACTACTGAAATTAAGATAGCAAAGAAAAAGTCAGGTGTTTATCTTTCTAAGAAGGAAAAAATAAAAAATTTACAGATAAATTTACAACAACATAGCTCAAGCTAGTAAATTTAAATCTATCTTGCTTTGCAAACTATAAATCTAGACCAGTTTCATTGTCATTCATTTGCATATCTCAGTAGCAACTTATTTGAGAGGGTCTGAACTCTCCTTATCCTATTTTTTTAGCTTAGTAATTCTCTCATAAAAAACCAAATCATGCTTGTCATCACATCGTGTCACTTACTATAAATTAAAAATAAGTGGAGTCAACAGAAAGAACAATCACTCTGGGAACCCCAGCCTGAGGTGAGTTAAAAGCTCTGCCGAGTTTTGGTTGCTAAGACGGGAGGGGGTGGGGAGCTAAAACAACGCAAAGACAGAATTGGCGATTTCAACTGTTTTCTTCGTATACATCTGATTCAAAAAATAAGCTGACAATGCATCATGTAACCTTCCCCTCACTCAATATCCATTGCACTGTAGTGCAGTCTCCAGGATGAAATAAAAACCAGAGCGTGGAAGAAACAGCAAAATCACCGCTCCCCCAGGGAGCTTCTCCGATATTTACAATGCTGTCATCCCCACACCCTTCCCCCACCGGCCGGCCAGGCAGCACAGAACACGACAGACGCTTACCCGGCCGCCGGCTGCTTCTCTCCCTTCACCTGCCGGGCCTTCAGTTTACTCCTGGCCGGGGCTCGGCTTCGGCAGCCCGCCTGCCCCACGGTGACAGCCAGTCTCCGCCTGGCCGCCGACCATCCCCGCCGGGCTCTCTGTTTACAAGCGCTTCTCGCGGTCCTGCACTTAAATGCTTCCCCACCAGCAGCCGGGGAAGCGAGAGCTTGACACACAAGGTTCCAGGCCTCGAGGACACGACGTTCCAGCTCGAGGCACCCAGCGGCTAGGTCAGGCTAGGCCAGACCGCACCCGCCAGGCCTCCTTACCTTCATTGTTTCCTTATGCACCCATTGTAACGCTCACATTCTGAAAACACCGGTTTCTTCTCATTGCTCCAGAATGGATGTTTGCAATTAAAAATTTTTCCTAAGACTGGATCCGTTTTGAGCAGCTCCCTTGCCCCTGAGAATTACCCAGAGAAGTTCTTTCTGAAAATAGGACTATTGGAACCTGGAGATTGCGTCTCATTTCAGATTTGGAGGGGTGCAAAATTCGGTTTCCACTGCCCTTTCATGTAGCAAACAGGTTGAAAGGGGATGTTTGGTTTGAGGGTGGTTTTCTACCCAAATTTGAATTTTTATCAAAAAGATAGACGGCTGTGTGTGTGTGTGTGTGTGTGTGTGTGTGTCTCCTTGTGTTGGCATGTGCACAGGAGGATACTCCTTTGTGACACACCTCCCACCCCACCGCAGAGACTTTGCAAGAGAATGCTGCTCTGGCTACACAGACCTTCCTTGAAGTTACCCACTTTCTTCTCATTTCGTAGCCATGTCCTCTATTTATAATTACACATTTATTTACTTATTCACAATCTCCTCCACAAACTCTCTGAAGGCAGGGACTAGTTCAATTTTACCATCACATAAGTAGAAAGCACAATGCCTGACATATATATGTGAGAATATGTGAATGAATGAATGAATGTAAGCATCCCAAAAATTTGTCAAAGGAGGCCAGAAGAAGTAGCATGCTGGGAATGGAATACTCTGATGCCCCCTTAAATTAAAAAAAAAAAAAAAAAAAACTTTAAAAAATACCTCCTTTGGTTGTTATTCAGTGTTTAAATGTTTTTGTTTGTTTTTAACCGTACAATTTGAGGTACACTTCTTTTCCCTTAAATGTACAGTTTTCCCTTTTGCCTCAGGACTTTGGACATGTGATTTCCTCTGATGAGAGCTCTCACCCCTCTCTACCCCATGAGCCTAACTTCCTGCGCTTTAGGAATAGTTGATGTCATACCTCTCCTGGAAACATGAGAGGCAAAACCTGTGCCTTTTATGCACACCCAGAGGACCTCGTGTCTCTCTATAAATGCACTCATCACATTGTGCTAAATTCATATATATACTTAACAGTCTTTTTAGACCAATGATTCTCAAAGTCCATTATGTAGCAGAATCTTTGAGAACTGTGCTTCTCATACTTTAAAGTGTAGGGATTTTGTTAACATACAGATTCTGATTCAGTAGTTCTATGAAGGAGGCTCTACACTTCTAATGAAAGCCTAAGTGATGCCACAGGTGAGGGAAAAAACATCAGATGCTTGTTTAAAATGCAGATTCACACACAGGTTTTGATTCTGAAGCTCTATGACAGGGCTTTGAATTCTGTGATTTTCACAAGTGCTTGAACGTGCTTCTAATATAAGTGATCAATGAACTACTCTTTGAGAAAAACTGTGCCAGTCTGTGAAGTTTGAGGGCAGGGCTCCTGCTTTGTCATTGTTTTTACACCATGCATTAAGTATGGGCTCTGGCACATAAAATTCGTTCAAGAGCGCAGTTACAGAATGACCAAATTGACTCACTAGCACTAATACAAGGGGATGAACCCAGGAGAGAAATGACAAGTGCAAGCTGAGAACAATCTCAGCAGGCAGCTGCTGACTCATGGGCCTCATTTGGGCAGCAGGGGACATTTTGTTCCTATAAATTTTATATATATAAGTTCATGTCTCCCTTTAAAAAGCTGTCTGCTACTAGCAGCCCTACCACTTTTTTAAAAATAGACTTTTTTTTTTAGAACAGTTTTAGGTTCATAGCAAAATTGAGTAGAAAGTACAGAGAATTCCCACTTATCTGCTGCTCCCACACACACAGCGTCCCCGCTGTCAACCTCCTGCACACGGCGGTACATGTGTGACAGTTATGAACCACATTGACACATCATTATCAGCCAAAACCCAGAGTTTACACTAGTGCCTCTATCTTTTTAAACTTCTTTATATGCTGATATTCAAGAAGGCCTGTCTTTGAATAGTTAGAAACTTAAAAAGTAATCTAGGCCAACCATTATCCACAACTATTTTCTTACTCTAAAATTTTAAATGGCTTATATTGTCAGAAAAAGTTCAGACTTTATAGCTTGATGTTTGAGGCGCTACCACATTGGCCCCATCCAAGAGAGCTCACAGAGTGGGAGGCGTCTCTTTGTTTCACTCTGCTTAACACTCTTACTTCTTTTGGGGAACTGTCCCTACTTCTAAGTCACTGGGTAGGCATGTGACTCAGCCAAAGTCCTTCCCTGGAAATTTTGCATTTGAAGCAATGGGGGTGGGGAGGCTTGCCTATTGGGTCACAGGGCTAGAAGGATGTAAATTGCGGAAGAGGGTGATGAGTAGTTGTGGAGAGTCAACCCCAAGGGGTGGATGGAGATTTGTGTAAGGGAAGCCGGAAGGTGGGGGGAAAGAAGTAAGGGCTAATGACTGTTTTCAGTCTCAAATTTTCTTCAGGCCTCAAGTTAATCCCACTGGTAGACTTAGAGTTATACTACCAGTAAGTTTCTGCTGACTCAAGGGAGTTTGGGTTAGTTTCTGGCATTTACAACCAAGAGCAGCTTGACTAACACTCCATCTTTCCAGAATTGTCTCCTGCGTAGTCTTTTCCTCCCACCAATACTCCAGACTCACATTTTTTTTTTTTAAGCACTCCTGGATACTCTTCCTTTCCCATTACCCAGCCTTTGGACCTCCCATCAGTATGTCCTCCTGTATCCTCTGAAATGTAGGGGCCTTGTCTTATTCATCTTTGCATTTTTGCATGGTCACTAGGAAATCATCTCAATAAATATTTGTGAAAACAAAAGGAAATGCCAAATGAAATTTAGGGAGATTTTATTATTATAACACTTCATTACATATTTTCCATTTAGCCTTCATTTACTAAATTAATGATCAAAGCAGTTTTCAATAAAGCAATACTGTCTTCCAAGAAATGAGACAATAGCCTCATCAAAAAAAATTGTTTAAGTTTAATGAAAAAAAATTTGGTACTATTTATAGCTTGAGAATTGCAAGCCAAGAATATCTCACTCCATCCCTCCAAACACGCCCAAGTAAAGTTGATTGGGATATTCAATGAAAGCATAATATGATTAGTTTGTGAACTTTGGTAAATTAAAAACATTTGAGGTGTAGAATGTTAAAGACATAAATGGAGTCACTCGCTGAAAATACAAGCAAGTATGTTATTCATCTGGTCAGTACCCACATGACTAAATCCATTGTTAAAATACGAAAACAATTCCACACAGGTTGGTATTGAGCATCTGTCCCTAAGCTTCCTAAGTGCCCCAAATCTCTTTCCAAGGAGCTCCCTCTACACACATCCTAAGATCTAACACCTAAGATCTACCTCATACTATTTTGCTGGAGTGGTGGGTAACTATAGGACCCTAGTTTTGCATTAAGCCCAGGATTCTCTCTGGTTAGTTATGCCCAGACCATACATGTTCTTAAATCTTTTGACTATCATCCTGTGAATAGGTAAACAAAAAAGAAATGAAAAGTTTTCAGCAAAAATAGTCTATTATTCTCTAACCTCCCATCTTATACTGCAAGTGTTAGGGTTTTATAGAAAAACATTTTTTTGGGCAATTTGAATGGGGTTCATTCTGGTTATTTAATAAGCATGTACAACTAGAAGTCAAAGTCCTCTAGGTAGGGGATTCCCAGGTTTACCATGGTGTATATAATGGTTATCACTAACCAAGAACTCTATTAAGAGGTAATCTTAAGAGAATGGTTCAGAAAGTTAATGCCCATAAAAGGAAAACTGTCTCAATCTTGATGTAGGACACAACCTTTTTATATGATATTTTTCCTTCTATATGATATTTTCTCAATTCCCATTTGGGAACAATCCTACCATTCCTGCTAAAGTACCCACTCAGTCTGCAGAGTGTAAATAACAATGGAAGTGAGAGTTGCTGCAGGTTGAGTCCTCTGGAAAGCAGGACAGTGTTTGACAGCTCAGCATGCAGGAGCATCCTCTCCATCAACACTAGACAGATGACGCTGAGCCCCAGCAACAACCTCAGCCACCCCCAAGACTTCTGAGATAGCCCAGGCCTTCAGAGACGGCAGAGGGATCCTGAGTTAGAGAACAGCGGTATGCTGGTAAACTCTCTGGAAAAAAAAAAAAAGTCCAAATTTGTTGTGTTTGCCAGTTTCCATGGTATACCACTATGTGCCTAATTTTAGGCTCTGGATTGCAAGTCATTGAGCATGGAGTTGGAGATGCTCACTATCAGGCTTCAAGTCAGTAGAAGTTGCTTCTGCACAGTTCTGGAAGACTAGGACTTTGTTCTCCCATGCCCATCAACCAGTGAATGTGGACTGCTCTAGGAGGGGCATGGCCTTGGACAAGGCCGCTCTGTGCAGATATAACCCCTCAAGGGGCCCAATCACTGAAGGAATCCTCTAACTGCACTCCTAGCAGCTGGACCAACAAGCCCTTTTATTGACAGGGATCCAGAAGCTCATTACAGAGTCTATCATCCTTGTTCTGGAAAACTAGTTACTGTATTTGGAGCTGGTGGCCTTGCAGGTGCATTCAGGCTGCAGCGGCCCATCTGGGTAGTGGGAGCATGAGTTTCTTTCCAAGGTCACACGTCTTCGCTGAGATTCTTCACAGCGCCCTTATCGCTGGGGAGGGGCAGGTTGAGGCTAACAGTTACCCGCAGCTGTCAGTCAAGACTAAGTCTCCTTTCACATTTTGATGGTAGAGCTGACATATAAACATATGGAAAGATTTCCAGCTGTCCCAAACAGTAAATACCCAAAAGAAAAAGAAAAGAAACTCTTGAAGTTCAGAAGATTAGACAATAGAGCTGTTCAGATCAACCTCTAGAAAGAGCAAGGGATTGAGCCTTCCTTGAAGGATGAGTAGAAATGAGACAGGAAAGGAGAGGAAATTGAATAGAAGTTGTATTGCCCTGTGGTTAGAATCTTACTTAGCTCTAGTGCTTATTAGACCTTGGGTCTTGCACAAATTACTTTAATTCTCTGTGCCTCAGTTTCCCTATGAGTATAATGGGTATGATGATGATAATGATGACAGAAATAATATTATCTACCTCAAAGTTCTGTTGTCATAAGTTAATTCACAGTATTATATATTATATAGTTATATAGTATTATATGTAGTATATATATAGTATTATGTGTAGTATATATACAGTATTATATGTAGTATATATAGTATTATATTATATAGTATTATATAGAGTTTACTATTAGTGCTTGGCAATATTAAGGCCTCAGTTAAGCTATTATGGCATGGAGGTAAACATCAAAATTCCACATTGCAGAGTAGGAAAAAATAAAACCAAATCTAGGACATATAGAGACATACATAAGACATAGAAAGACAAAAGTGTCATTTCATTGGAACTTGGCAGGCACAAAAACAAGAGTACACAACTTCTCAGCCTAGACCCTGTCCAGCACCCCAAGTTCCCACACAGTATCTGTAGATACCTCAGCTGCCATGTTCTAACTTCAGCTATAACTTCGGCAGCCATAGTCACTGCTCAGACCTATGAGGACTCTCTAATATCTAGGTCAGGCCTCATGAGGACAAGCCCTGGCTGGAGGGGCAAGGAATTTTGAGGCTCCAGTTCCCTATTCTAGAAGGAGATGGCTCCAGGTAGCCATGTTTTGGCCTGTGAGAGATACCTTCAGAGGAGGACATGAAACAGAGCCCAAATCAGCGGCCCCATCATCCAGATGTAAGGGCAGTACTCAGTGTTGTATTGGGAGTCACCTCTTCGAGTACAGAAGGGAATATAATACAGTAATTATGTCATAAGACAGGCTTTGCTGGGCCTCCCTGGTGGCGTGAGGGGTTAAGTCTCAGGACTATGAAGCTACTGCCAGCCACTGCAGCACGAGTTCAATCCCCAGCCAGGGAACTTCCCACATGGCACAGCAGACCTCTCCTGCATTGCCCACTGCTCCCCTCAGCAGTGTATTTCGGTCGACCTGCCTGTTCTGCTCCCCATTCTGTCTCTGGTGAACCCTCTCACCACCCACACCTCTGGCCTGTACCCCAGTTCTTGCATGCATAAATAAATACATCTTTAAAAAAAGAAGACAGATTTTGCTGTTCTATTAGACAGAGCTCAGGACATGGGATCAGGACCACAAAATTATGATCCTGTCACAAAATCTAGGATCATTAATTAGATGTATTGAATTACTTCTTCCTCACAGTACTAAGCACCATGATGGCCCATTGTAAGGTCTAAGAACAAATCATATTTGTAGAGTCCAAGAACAAATTATATTTGGAAAGTCCAATTGATTCCAGAAATTCAATTTAGTTTTCAATAATGATTTTTAAATTTTTTTTAATTTAAAATATATTAAAATTTAACTGAAGCGCCAAGGCTGACCCTAAGAACTGGATACGCTCTTCCTTTCTTATATGATCCAAAAGACCCCACCCCACCTCCCCACCACCCCAAAGAAATTCCATTTATCAGTCCTTTTCACCAGAGCTGGAATCATTGCTACCCAGTGCCCCAAATGCTGAGCTCTTCAGTTCCTGCAGGAAGAGACCTTATTTCACACATTTTTAAAATTTCACACATTTCAACGATTATACAAATGAAAGTTGTTACTCAACAGATAGGTTGTTAATGATGCATGTACCAGAAACCAACATCTCTCAGAAATTGTTCTTAACAATGTTTTTGAAAATAACATCAGAAATTTAAATTAAATTATAGAGAAGGAACCCTCCACCTCCAGCTGCTCACAGTCATTAAAGTGAAAGGTAGATTACAGTTAAAGGGAGTGAGAACTGACTGGAGCAACGTCTTAGTCCTCCCAGGTAGAATATTTACTTGTCTTTGGGGTCTTTCTAGAATCAGAAAATGGTTCTTTACCCTATTGGCTGCAGTATAATCATTCTTCCCAGGAATTCTTCCTAGGAGTTGTCAAATGATGAGTGTGTGTGTGTGTGTGTGTGTGTGTGTGTGTGTGTGTGTGTGTGTGTGTTGTGGTGCTCACTGAGCTGTACATAACTCACACACCTGAATTTTTGTAGCTGAAGTCTGTTAACCTAGAAATTCAAGAGACCTTTAAAAAGGCAAATTACTTCTATTTGGGAACCTCAAATACAATCTGGGGGTCCAGGTGTCTGGTTAGAAACCCAAAAGGTGTTTGCAAAATTTGCCAGGGACAAAATCTGGGGGTTCTTACAGAAAGGAAAAGAAGGGTGAGATACTGGAGGATGAGGTAATGGTCAGGTGGAGGAGTCACAGGTAAATGGTTAGGTGGGTAGGTAACAAAGTAAAAGAAGGTAAAAGTTAACTTACTCCAACAACACTTTTATCGGTCTTTTCAAACAGAATATTGTCATTTTGTTGGCTTCTTGGAATGGTGGCAGTTTGGCCCAGTGCATATGAGACAATTCCTCTGATAAGACTTCCTCAGATCCAGTTAAAAATGGCCTCAGTTATGTCAACTTTTCTCAAGTCATCCTGCTTCAGAATACAGGCCTATTTTAAACTCACTTAGTTCAAAAACTATGGAATCAGACTCTTCTGGAACCTGTGAAAGAGTCCTCCAGACAAAGATGGGCAAGAGAGTATCCCAACCGGATTTGATTTCCCAATAGTGTTTCTGAATGTACCTTCCATATTTTCATTACAAACCTGCTCATGTTAGAACTTAGAACACTTTCATATGCTTTGCTCAGAGCAGTCAACATTTACTGGGAAGACTTTATATTCTCTGCATATACGGTGGTTTGGGACTTGAAGTTCCTATAGGGCATGGAAACATTTTAAATCACATCCTAGGAAAAATGTTTTTATTTAAAAAAAAATTATTTTATTTATATATACACACAAGAACTGGGGTCTAGCCCAGAGGTGCTGGGGGTGGGGGGCGGTGAGAGAATTCACCAGAGACAGAGTGGGGAGTAGAACAGGTGGATCTACTGAAATACACTGCTGAGGGGAGCAGTGGGCAAGACAGGAGAGGTCTGCTGCACCATGTGGGTTAGTTTCCTGGCTATGGATTGAACTTATGCTACAGTGGCTGGCGATAGCTTGATAGCCCTGAGAATTAACCCCTGCACCACAAAGAGGCCCTTAAGAGGAATACTTAGTAAATAAGAATGAAGGGCATCTTCTGCAAGCATCGGAGTGGTTCTCTGACCATTTTCAGAAACAGAGTTTCATCCAGTAGATGACCCAATAGACACGTGGTGTCTTTGATCCCTGGGAAGAATGGGTTTGTAAGGAAGGGAGGAAGAAAGCAACATTTAAATCTGATCCAATCATAAACAGAGCTTCTGAACACACACACACACACACACACACACACACACACACACACACACAGTTTGCTATTCTTCAGCTAATGGGATTGGCACCGCTTAAAGCAGACTGCTAGGTCATTGTCTGCCACCACAGCAAGAGAAACATTATTTAAAGGCCATTCAGACCCTAAAAGAAGCGGCTGAGCAGAGTAATTATTGGAGACTCTCCATTAACTAGGGCATCTTTGCTCTTTGTCTGAGTTGGTTTAATAAGACCCACTAATGGGACTGTGGGGGAGGTGACATGCTAATGGTTCTAAAAAAGCCCCTTCTTGGCCCCTTTATTACTGGGGACAGTCTTTAGAGATGCTGACAGTAAGTCAGAAGTTGCCATACAGCAAAATGACCTGCACAAAAACTTGGTTTGGATGCCTGCTGCTTAGGATTCAGGTTTTCAAAATTAGGAAACATCGTTGTTTTTTCTTTCTTTTAGTATTGAGGTGATTTCCCCCACTTGCTGATCTTTGGCCTTTTGGTTTTTGGAGAACTTGTCATTGGAAAGAGCAGCACTCAGTGGCGATAATGCAGAATGACACTGCTGGGTAATTTCTCCTTCAGCTCACTGTTTCTATCTGTTTTGCAGTGATTTACTCCTCTAGAAATTGCCAGTCCTGTTATTTCTTTTAAAATATGAAGCGAGGGCCTCCCTGGTGGCACAACGTGTTGGGCGCAGTGCTGTGGAGCTGTCGGCGGCTGTGACGCGAGTTCAATGCCCAGCCAGGGAGATTCCCACATGGCGCAGCAGACCGCTCCTGTCTTGCCCGCTGCTCCCCTCAGCAGTGTATTTCTGTCGCTCTGCCTGTTCTGCTACCTGCTCTGTCTCTGGTGAACACTCTCACCACCCCACACCTCTGGCCTGCACCCCAGCTTGTATGCAAAAATAAATAAATCTTTGAAAAAATAGTAATAAATAAAATAAAATATGAAGCTAGAAATCAGTCACATGCTTACATCTCAAACTTAGGATGGCCACCTGAATTCTAACCGCTACATCATAATCAGTCAGCGTTACAGTGAAGGCCTCCAACGCTGAGCTTTCCTGGAGGCTTCCCGGAAGTCTCATGCATTACTAGTTTTGGTTAGGAAGTGGCCTGAGCTGTTCACTTCTCATTTCCCCTGCCCTGCCCAGACCAAGCCTTCCTCTCCTCCCTTCTGGATCACTCCATAGTCCTGCAGCTGGTCTCCTCCCAGTCCTCCCAATGCTATCTTCCAACAACTGCCAAAGTAACTCTTTAAACAGATATCTAAGTATTTCAGCGACTTCTAATTGCTCATAAGAATTCTTAATATTATCTCTGAGGAGATAAATGAGAAAATAAATCAGACAAATGGTCTGCAGCAACATCTTTTTTTTTTGAAGGTTTAGTTATTTATGCATATATGCTCTGAGGTGTAGGCCAGAGATGTAGGGAGTGAGAGGATTCACCAGAGACAGAGTGGGGAGCAGAACAGGTAGATCTACTGAAATACACTGCTGAGGGGAGCAGCGGGCAAGAGAGGAGAGGTCTGCTGCTCCATGTGGGAAGCTCCCTGGCCAGAGATCAAACTTGTGCTGCAGTGATTGCCATTAGCTTCATAGTGCTGAGACTTAATCCCTTGCGCCATCAGGGATGCCCTTTCCAACAACATCTTGCATCAGGCTTCTCCCAACTATCTGCTCTGTCCCTTGGAGCTTTGTTCAGTGAATGAACAGATCATGCTTATTCCTGCCACAAGAATTCCTGCATATCTTTCTACCTGGAATGATTTTTACCCTATAGCCCCCACTCATCCTTCAGCTCTGAGCGCAGTAGTCAGATTTCAGGAAAACCTTCTTCTACTGCCCTTTCTAGGTTGGTACTGTCTATTTAATACAGTTAGAGCACCATATACTCCTTTACAGTACATATTAGAACCAAACTTTTACATTTATTTGAATGGTTCTGTACTAATAATTCTCATGAGACTCTGTAAGTCAAGAGAATAATCATAAACTCCATCAGCAATAACTATGTCTATTTTTGTATATCTTTATATTCTCAGTGCCCGGTACAATGTCTGCACAGAGTACTTAATAAATATTTGTTACACATAGTGATTCAAGTTACTACATCCCACTTCCCTATACCTGTTTTCAATTGTCAACCAAAGTTTGTTCTCTGAGAGGTTTCCATGACTACCGTATTTGGGAACAACCCATATACCACATTTCCCCATGTCAGTGTAGACTACCATGTCTCTTTTCTTATGGGGTGAAGACTAAGTTTCTATTTTCAGGGTAGAATTAAAGTCACATTCTTATCCCACTAGTGAGGAGACCTTTACAAAGTACACAGATTTGCAAGGCACAAATAAACACACACACGTTTTAATGATGCGTGTCTTCTCAAGAACCGGTGGAAAAGAGAATGAGGAGTATCACTAAGAGGACAGCAGGATAACAGATCCTCCCACTCCTGACATACTAGCACAGACATGGGTAGGTGGAATGGTTCCAATTTCTATGGTCCCCAAGAACGCTGTGCACTTTCTCTATTGGTTGGATAGAAAAGGGTGGACCTCAGAGGTGCAAAGTAACAGCATGGATCAAGGGGAAGGGGGTGTTTTGTTGCTTGGGGCTATATTGGAGAGATGGACATCAGGCCTGCCTATAAGCTGAGTGTACTGACTTGCATTGAGTGGGACCAGGCATGCATACAATTGGCCAACTAAGCCCATGTACCCCAATACCCTTTTAAAAAATTAAAGCTAGAAGTCAATTGAACACTTTCATTTCACACTTAGTTGTGGCCACCTAAATCTGCACTGCTCTATTATAAGCAGGTTACATCAGTAAATCTCAGTTCCACTAATTAAGGGAACAATCTAGAAACCAAAGAAATAAGTCTTATTATAAAATTATACTTTCAGAGCATCTGAGGTCCCATAAGGAATTATCCACTCAAGGTTGGCATGTACCTAGTCCCTTAAATGACATGGTCATGTGGAAACATGCATAGATTCCAGATGTATCCAAGTTTAGAACCACTGTCAGAAATGTTTCTAGACCTGGTACTAATAAAAGAGACAGCTGCATACTTGCACATAATTTTTACCCTTGTCTAAATTACTGAGAAAACTTGCCAACCTAATCCTCAGTTAACATATATCCTAAAAGTATCTCTTAGCTTTTGCACTGCAAAGGATACAAATATAAAAAAATATAAAACTCCTGCCCACAAGGAGCTGACAGTCTAATGGAAAACATCTACGTGCCTTATAAAATAAATGGAGCAAAGGAATAACACTGGTTGAGTTCTAGACTAGCACCTCTAAATGTGTGATCACAGCCTGCAGCACTAGCACCACTTGGGAGTATAGTTAGAAATGCAAACTTTGGGACCCAACCCCAATTTTACTGAATTAGAGTTTTGGGGGGTGGGGTAACAGCAGTATTCAAGTCTCTCCAGGGGGTTCCTGTATACACTCTTAAGTCTGAACGGCATCATCAAAGTTGAGAAAAAGGGAATCTAAGAGGACTGATTGCTGGGGAAGAGCTTCAGAGACCCTTGCATTTAATCTGGGCCACCCTAGTAGGCACCTTGGTGGAATTTGGAATCATGAAGGACTCAGGGAAGGGCATTCAGGCAGATGGAATAATAGGACGAAAGGCATGGAGAAGAGAATGGACATGAAATGAAGAGTACTGATTGAAGCTGAAAGTCTGGGAGAGGTGTGAAGACGAGGCCAGATCTTATCAAGAAATGAGTTTTAGAAAACATACAAAATATCAATATGTGTGTATGTGTGTGTATATCCATCTCTAGTTTTTCCTGATTTCAAAGGTAATATATCTTTTGTATTAAAGCAAAAACACTAGAGTAGCACATAATGTAAAAAAACAGTTACCATTTCCCTGTGTTCCCCTTATATGTGTGTGGGGGTGGGGGAGGGAGGTGGGTAACATTTTGATGTGCATTCCCTTAGAAATCTTTCTATGCACAGTCTAATCATCTGTCCCCCCCAAAACCACCAGGTAGAATTCTTCTCTGTTTACAGCTTTGCAACTTCCTCAGTTCACTTCACAATACATTTTCCATATCTGCATTGCCCTCTGGTTCATCTTAAAGATGGATCATGTTTTTTTTTTACTGGCTCAGTAGTTTTTAATTGCTTTAGGAGGGATCACTTAATGAAGCGCCATGCTTTATCACTGTGGGTACTTATGCTGGTAAGAATCTGATGATGTGGGCCTCCCTGGTGGCACAACGGGTTAAGTCCCAGCCTGTGAAGCTATCCCCAGCCAGGGAGCTTCCCACATGGGAAGCTTCCCTTTCCTGTCTTGCCTGCTGCTCCCTTCAACTTCAGTTGATCTGCCTGCTCCCTGATTTGTCTCTGGTGAATCCTCTCACCCCCACACCTCTGGCCTATACCTGAGTTCTTGTATGCATGAATAAATAAATCTTAAAAAAAAAAAAAAGAATCTGATGATGGGGTGTTTTGGAATAGTTGTGAAGATGGTTGTGCTGTGTTGTGCTCAGACTTTGAGAAGATCAGTGGGGTGCAGGCCTGGTGTTCAAAGTGGCCTGTCAGCTCTTTACTTGGTGGTAGCCTTGGTCCCTTATGTTGATATCTAGATTGATCATCTTTACCTTTATCTTTAAATCTATATGTATGTTATCCATAGCTTTACCTACATCTTCATATGTGTATCTATTATCCTCACCTATATATTTATATGTAAATGTGTATGCATCTGTCTGTCTCCTCTACATGTATCTAGCAGTAAGTCCCATATAAAAGCAAAATGGAAGGCCCTGGCCCAAACTTTTGAAAATGTTTTTTAAATGACCCTTCTCAACTCCACAGATTTGTCTCCTAGTAGTAGTTTCTTTCGCCTGGTGGTGGAGACTTTCAGTCTCTGTCTTCCCTTCCTAGGAGCTGGGACGCTTCTAGGGTCAGAAGCTTCTCTCAGGCCTGTGGCTGCAGTCTGTGGGGATTCTCACCTAGCATCCTTTTTCCTGAGTTCATCCTTTAGGCCATTTTCTGAGGTGGGATACATGACAAAAACAGATAACTGATTGTGCAAATGTTCACCAGAAATTTGTTCCTTGCCTCTTTGAAGATAAAATAAGAAAACATTATGAAGACTGGATGAAATGGAGAACTTCCTCGAGATTAGATAACTGACATTAAAAATGCCACCCAGGAAACCCTTTCCATGAAGATGGTGCCAAAAGTAAAGAAGGATGCTCCAACCCCTCCCCAAGGCCAAGCCAAGGCAAAAGCTCTGAAGGCTAAGAAAGCAGTGCTGAAAGGCCTCCACGGCCCCACCACCCACAGCACACATACAAGTGCTCCGAGTCACCCACTTTCTAGTGACTCAAGACACTGGGTTTCTGAGGGCACCCTAAATATCCTGAAGATCACCTCTGGGAGAAATAAGCTTAACCACTCTGTCCTCAAGTTCCACCTGACCCGAGTCACCATGAAGACAGACGACGACAACACATTCGCGTTCGTTATGGGTGTCGAGGCCAACAAGAACCAGATCACACAGGCTGTGAAGAAGCTCTACGGCCAAGGTCAGCACCCTGATCAGACCTGGTGAAGAGAGGAAGGCAGATGTTCCACTGGCTCCTGACTCGATGCTTCGGATGTTGCCAACAAAATTAGGATCATCATAACTGAGTTCAGCTGGCTAATTCTAAATATTTATTTTTTTACCATTAAAAACAAACCCAGGGCCTCCCTGGTAGCACAGGGGCTAAACTCTCAGCACTAACAAGCTATCTCCAGCCACTGTGGTATGAGTTTGATACCTGGCCAGGGATCTAACCCACAAGGCACAGCAGACTTCTCTTGTCTTGCCCTATTCCCCTCAGCAGTGTATTTCAGTAGATTCACCTATTCTGTTCCCCACTCTCTCTGGTGAATCCTCTCATCCCCTGGACCCCCAGCTCTGGCCTATACCCTAGTTCTTGAATGTATACATGAATAAGTAAAATAAATCTTTAAAAACAAACAAACCCAAACACACACCACCCAATCAATGAGCACTGCCTCCAGCATTTCCTATTTTCCAGGAGCTGTTTTGCAGGTGGGACCAACGACTACATAAGTGAATAGTAAGTAGTTAATATTGCTACTAGGGCTCAGCTGTTTTTACCCTTAGGCAAATTCAAGAACTTAAAGGATGAGTGGACAAGAAAGGGAGTGTCAATATTTGCCTTGTAGTAGTCTGCTTCTGGTTTTAATAGCCTCTAGACTTTATCTTATTCAGTGATCAAATGGGATAATAAAAATTTTATCCTTTCTTGATCCTGAGAAAAGGGAATTCAACTTGGAATACAAGTTAACACAAGTGGAAAATGTTAAAATACAAAGCACAAAAATACTGAAAATTTAAAAAGTAGAAATGAAATAATTTTGACCTAGAGCAACTACCTCAAAGTTAAGCATCTTTCTTAATGGATTGTCTTAAAGGGTTGTCTTAATAGCTTGTGCATTCAGGCTGCTGTAACAGAACATCATAGACGAGTCTCTTACAAACTACAGGAATTATTTCCTACTGTTTGGTAAGCTGGCATGTGCCAGGTCATGGCACCAGCAGATTCAATGTGTGGCTTGGGTCTCTTCCTCGTAGAAGTCCTCTTCTCCCTGTGACCTCGCTGGTAGGAGTCAGAGAGCTCCCTGGAGTCTCTTTCACAAGGGCACTAAGCACCTCACTCATGTGAGCTCAACCCTCTTGATCTAATCACCTCCCAAAGTCCTACCTCCTAGTACCTCTACCTTGGGGATTATCACATGTTAAAAAATGAAATTCTACTGAGCACATTTTAAAGAGCTTATTGACTGTATTCAACAATTCATGAATTGATAAAAAGGATCTAGCAGATAAAAAGGAGTTCTTGAAGAGCTGTACAAAGTGAAAGAACTCCAGGCAGAAATGGGCAGGACAAAGAAGTTATACTAGCAAAGAGCAGGTTGTTGTGGTAAGTTCACCTTCCTTTAGGGGAAGTCAGGAGTCTATCAGGCACGCTAGTGCCGACTTGGTGATTCCTGACTGGTTTAAGATTCCTCCTTCAGGAAAGGCTGAGACTGTAACTGACTCAGGTCTTAGGTCTGGGGAGCTTAACACAGGTGACTTCAGTTTGAACCATTGTCTCAACTTCATTTAAACGAAAGTTTATATATTTTTTCTGATTGCTTCTTTCATTCCGCTGAATGTGTTAATGCCCTCTTGGTGAGCAGGCCTGTTTCTGCCAATGAGCAGGTTGGGTTTACTCATTATAATGAGGGTGACCCCACACCATGGGGCAAGCAGGCCCCGTGCTAAGATCTTGCTAAGATGGTGTTTGGATATGTTCTAGGATTTGGACTGGTGTTAAATGAGTTTGGGGAGACTTTAAAGATGCAGGTTGGAATATCCTGGTCAGGAAAAAGGAGTAATTCTGTGATTGGTATCACATTAAATCTTGTCTAGAGGGGGCCTCCCTAGTGGCGGAATCGGTTAAATCTCAGGCTATGAAGCTATCCAGAGCCACTGCAGCACGAGTTTGATGCCCAGACAGGAAGCATGGCGCAGTAGACCTCTCCTGCCCCGCCTACTGCTCCCCTCAGCAGTGTATTTCAGTAGATCCGCCTGTTCTGCTCCCCGCTCTCTCTGGTGAATCCTCTCACCACCCCACACCTCTGGCCTACACCCCAGTTCTTGTATGCATAAATAAATAAATATTTTTTTAAAATCTTGTCTAGAGGGAGACTAGACTGAGGCTAAAACTGTAATTGGGAACAAAGCAGCAATCCTTCACATTAATAAAGGTAACAGGATATTTGGTAGGAGATGTCACCAAGACGGAGGTAGATTCATTACTTTGCTCCCAAGAGGACCATCTAACAATCCACTGGAGGGATATTAAATCCAGAGAATCTCTAGGCTCAGAGTGAGACTGAAGTGCCCCTTGCCCCTGGGAGACCAGCACAAACCACACAAGAGAGGACATGAGGGAGAATCACGCGTTGTTGCCATGGAAGCACATGATTTTATTCAAAAAGCAATTGCCAGGTTTTTCTTTGCAGGCAAATTTACAGGATATTTGCAACCTATACAATTACCTCAAAATATATCCCATCAATCACACCAACAATATACCCTCTCTATACTCAAGATGGCTCACTGGTACCCAATAACATTAAAAGAATGTACATCAAAAAAAGGGAGGCTATTTGGTCATTCTTGTGGTTTGGGTGATATGTGTTTCGTCTGTGGTCAGATAGGATTACATAGCAGTCTTGTTCTTAGTGTAGTCATAGAATGGCCTTGCCTGATGTTAACTTGTGTGAAATTATTTATGTTCAAGAGAAGAAGATCTACTTGTGAGTAGACAACTGAGTGGACCAGACTCGTTTCCGGTATCAAGTACCACATGTCTCTGTCACAAACATTGATGTGGTTCATCCGTGCCATTGCATATGGCTATAGTCTATTCATTTTCATCATTCGATAGGATTCTATTCTACACTCACCATAATGTATTTACTTGCATTACACTATAACCATATTTGACTAATTCACCATGCTCTTGATAGATGTTTGAGCTGTTTGCAGTTTTGTGCTATGATAGATAACATTTCATCCTATCAACCCACCAACCCTCTGCCTGAGGTCCCTAATGCTTTAAGCTTATGCAGTGCATGGCGTAGAATTCACTGCTGCAGTGTTCTTCATTCCCTTCAGAGCTCTATACTTAAGGGGACTAGAACACTCTGCGTATCTAGGGACCACACAGTTTCTGCTTCCTTTATAACTGGAGATTCTTGGAAAGCTTAGAATAGTGATGAGAAGGAGACAGTAAAGAGAGAAATTAAAAGTAGCAGGAGACAGAGACAGAAAGAGAGAGAGAGAGAGAGAGAGAGAGCACGCGAGAGCAAGCCCGAGTGCAGGCTATCCTGGTCAGGTGAGAAACCCAGAGCCTGTGTGGAGGCATTGATACAAAGTAAATGAAAACATGAATTCCTGGATGAGTTTATGAAGAAGTCATTGTAATTACGGTCATGGGCTATGGTGGTCAGGGAAGGCTGTAAGGGAAATGTAGGATCTGAAGTAAGGCTGTGATGGACAGAGAGGAAAGGAACTGGCTAGTCTAGGAATGAGGCAAAAATGTGGGTCAGTCATGATGGTGTGCAGGGTAAAATTGTGGGAGAAAATAGCAGAAAGAGAGATTTAGAGCAGATCAAGGCAAGCTCAAAACCTGAACTAAGAATGAAGTCGTTCTCCCTTGGGAGAGATAGAAGGTTCTTTGTGCAAGGAAGTGACATGATGAAACTAGTGTTTCATAAATGCTGTACCATCAAATGTTTTCCAGGCTAGACTGGACTGGAGTCTGAGTGTGAACTGTCCAGACATAACTCAGAATGAAAGAGAAGGGTCAGGTCGTAGACACTCTCAGAAGGGAAAATTAGATCTGTAAACTGGCTATTTTATTTAAGGAGTAGACCAAAAGAAGAAAGATTAGTCATTCAGTTAAATATGTTGGGTTGACATTTGTTTGTTTGTTTGTTTGTTTGTTTGTTTTATATCCAAAACTGTCAGGCAAATCTTGTTTGTGTTTTATTGGATTATGGCTCAAAGCAAACGGCTTCAAATCAGTAATAGAGACATTAGACCATAAAACATACAAACTAAACACCAAACTCTCTACTCTGCAAATAATCCTACCTCATTCTGTGGGGGTTTTGTTAATTTGCCTTGATATATCCAATCAGGTAGCAGTTTAGGGTGGCGGAGAGAACATTTTTTAGAAAAATTAAAATATTCAAATGTATGGAAAAATAAAAGAAATAGTATAACAAATACATTTCTACCCTCTCTCAGAATTAACAAATGTTGGGCCTCCCTGGCGGTGCAAGGGGTTAAGTCTCAGCCTATGATGCTATCGGCAGCCACTGCAGCACAAGTTCAATCCTGGGCCAGGAAGCTTCCCACATGGCACAGCAGACCTCTCCTGCCTCGCCCGTTGCCCCCCTCAGCAGTGTATTTCAGCAGATCTGCCTGTTCTGTTCCCCACTTTGTCTCTGGTGGATCCTCTCACTCCTCCCCCCACACCCCTGGCCTACACTCCAGCTCTTGTATGCATAAATAAACAAATCTTTTTTAAAAAAAGAATTAACAAATGTTAACATTTTTGTAATATTTGAATTTGATATTAAGAAAATATTTTAGATTCTGGGCTTCCCTGATGGCGCAAGCGGTTAAGTCTCAGCACTATGAAGCTATCGGCAGCCACTGCAGCACGAGTTCAATCCCTGGCCAGGAAGCTTCCCACATGGCGCAGCAGACCTCTCCTGCCTCGCCCACTGCTCCCCTCAGCAGTGTACTTCAGTCCATCCACTTGTTCTGATCCCCACTCTGTCTCTGGTGAATCCTCTCACCACCCCACACCTGTGGCCTACACCCCAGCTCTTGTATGCATAAATAAATAAATCTTAAAAGAAAAAGTTACAGATTCAACCTGCTTCCATTTTTGCCTGCTCCTATTGTTATAGGTAACTTTAATTATACACTGATGCTTACTCTCTTCCTGTCTGATTTTTTGAAAAGAAAAATTATGTATATTTAAAGTATATAACTTGTTGATTTGATAGATATATATAGATACATGTATTTATATATATACAGTAAAAACAATGTTAAGAGTTATTCTAATAAACATTTTTCTTCACAGTTATCATTTTTTTTTGTATTTGATGACAGCACCTGAAAGCTATTCTTTTCTCAAATTTTTATTGTGCAGTAAGGTATTATTAACCCTAGTCATTATGCACACATTTGGTCTGATTTTTATACTATCATACATATGTGTCTGAACCAACACAATATTTTTTAAAGGTTTAATGAATATGACTTACATTACATATAATTATGACATATATAATAATTCATGTCATTATAATTTGTCATCCCTATGCTTTTATTATTTTTCCATGCTGCTACATATAAAGTTGGTGGATTTAGTTTTATTATGTAAATTTTCATAGAAGTGTAACATATAGAAAAGTATACAAATCATGAACATACAACTTATAACAACTTGATGAATTTTCAAAGTGAACATACTTCTGTCACCACAATTAGTTCCCCATTACACTTTTTTCCACAAGTTTTCTAATCCTTTATTTCCTGATAAAAATTAGCATTATTTTGTTATATTGAAAAAAGTCATATTAGTATTTTATTTGACTTTGTATTAACTTATAACTCAACTAAGAAAATCAATGTCTTTATAATTTTGAACAGTCTTCTCTCTTAATGCTGGAAGGAAAGAGGGAGTATCTTGAAGAGGAAAAGAAAGAAAGAAGAGAATGACAAGGACAAAGAGACTATATCTCTCAGAATCCACATTTAAAACCATAAATTGCCTTTTCCCTTTGAATAGTACAAAACACTTTTAAATCACCACAATCTAGAAAATATCCCAGCAGCATGCAATTACTGTTTTTAATTTGTAGGCTGAAAGTTTAAGGCAGAATCTTGGACAAGTTTTTTAGCTTTTTTATATTCATTCTTAAATTATTTCCTTTAATTCAAGTATTTATGAAGAACAGAGTATAAATCTTTCCTGTCTTTAGGTCTTGGCAGCCTCTGCCACAGTAAAATGAACACATGAATGGAGTTAATAGAAAAGCTATATAAACATGTGCAAACAACCTAATTGAAAGTGACTTTTTCTGATACAAGCTACTTTATGTAGATTTTCACTCTTATTCCAACTTTGACTCTTAGCCTGCTGTCAAAATTATTTTGATATTATCTAAAGTGATAGGTAATAAACAGAAAAATAAATTAGCACTCATTCTTAGCTTCTCAGACCTCTTAATTTTGAGCAGCTTCCTTTGGAGAATCATAAAATTAAAGGTTATTTTCCTGCAATTTTTCTCCTTCTAAATATTTGGATAACGCACTAGGGGTGACTAAATGGATAGCTCGAATCTCCTGTGAAGATGGTCAATCTGTAAAGAAAAGCGAAGAGAACAGGGAGTCCAAATGCACTTGGAGTACCTGGAAATTACACCTGGCAGCCAGCAACCTTTTGTGCTTCTTTGTTGTACTGTATTTTCTAGCAGCGGGCTTTCAAGGGTACCTTTATTTCACTGATTACTAAATTAGTGTTGGATTTAATGAGAGAGATCTGTCCTTTTATTTGTGCCTTTTTTCCTTCTTCTTCTTACTTAAAAAAAAAAAGGATCAGCATCACAAAAGCTTTGTACATTTCTAGTTTGCTTTTGATGATGTGACCATTTGCTCCCATCTATCTCCATGGTAATAAGCTTCCTCCACCCCCACTTTTCCAAGCCTCAGATACTTAGGAGCTTCGGGACTGGAGTAGAGTTGCATGCTAAAATAATGCAGAGAAACAAATTGCTCTCTGTAAATAGGCCCCATCTTCAAAGCATTCAAATATTCTTCAAAATGTGATCCATTTTTCTTTGCTTGAAAACAGGTGTATTTTAGATACAATATTTGAAAGTAAAACACTGCATCTCAGGAAATGTATATCAGTAAGTGCCTATATTTCGAAACAAGTCTTGGACAGGATTTTAAAACAGAAACAGGTCTCAGATTTCACCTAGTGCAAGATTTTTATTATACACAGAAGGAAACTGAAGCTCAATGCAGTTTATTGTCTGTGTCTAATACGAACTTGGGACTGGGGCTTACGTCTCCTGGCAATGTAGTCTTTCCTCTGTCACCAATATTTCAACAATTAAAAAAAAAACAATGGTAATCAGTTATTCATAATATTACTAAATGTTATTAATGAGATTTAGAATAATAGTTATTACTTATAATAAAACAGATAATGTGCTGATGTGCTGTAATGTGCAAGTGACTACTATGACGTTTATGTGGGGCAAAATTTTAGAAGTTGATCTTTGATGGGGAGGGAGGCAAATGGGGTATGGGCGCGGGTGGTTTGGTGAAGGGAAAGTAAAAAGAAGCTGATCTTTCAGTTTCCACATCATGTTCTCTTTTAAAAAGTAAACTCATAGATGATGTTATACCATTTCCATACACAAATCACCATGTAAAAATAATGCAATATGTTTTACAGTAAAATAAACAAGTTGTTATGTTATGTGTACTCGTAAAAATATAAGCTATTTGGAGTACAATGGAGTCTTTCGTATCATATTAACCAGGTACTTAATAAAACACACACAAAAAATTAAAATACACTCACAGAAGGTAATACTCTCAAAAGATTTATAAATATATTTATAGGTTATATATATACATATATTTTTAAAGCATGTAAATAAAATATCACCAGTGAAAACTCTCTGAGTAGTGGTTACAGATAAGGTTCTTTTTTATAATTCCCTGTATTTTTAATATTCAACCTATAATACTTTATTTTTTAACCAAAAGAAAAGCTTTTTTAGAAAAAAAATGTGCGTATTTGAATCTTAAGACATAGCTCATTCATACTTGGCCCAATTCCACTTTTTCTTTTCCCACAAAATGAAGAATAATTTATGGTTTACAATAGATAAGATGTGGTCCTATCCTGGTTTGCCTGTAAGGACTTAGTCTGTGGCCTGGAATGTTTGTTCTGGCTCATTATACACAAAATATCAGGGATTCTCACTTATGCAGGAAAGATCTGTAAAATCCAAGGTCTTTAGGAAGAATATGCCCTTCACAGCTTTTTTAAACCCACATTTTGCTTATTGTTTTGCTTAAGAGCTATTTTTTTTAAGATTTATTTATTTATTTTTGCATACAAGAACTGGTGTGTAGGTTAGAGGTGGAGGGGTAAAATGATTCACCAGAGACAGAGCAGGGAGCAGAACAGGCAGACTGACTGAAATAAACTGCTGAGGGGAGCAGCGGGGGAGACATGTGAGGTCTGCTGCGCCAGGTAGGTCAGCTCCCTGGTAGGGAGGTCGAAGCCAGGCCGTTTGTGGCGGTAACGCTGTGGTGGCCACCAAGGAGGATCCTTAAGAGCTATTTTTAAAGTAAAGATAATTTTAATTGCTACTTCTGAGGACTTCACATGCCTTAACTCATTAAGAAATGTGCTTGGTCTTAAAAGATGCACCATAGTTCCCCTGGCAAAACCCTAACAACCAATTTCATCCAGGAAATCCTGGGACACTCTCTGGGGAGAAAGAGGTGTCCATGAATAACAAGAGCAGGGCCACAGCATCTGACAAAGTGACTGTCTCCAGTATGACAGATGCTCAGAAAATGTTCCATGACTAAGTGTCTCCAATTCAGCAAAGACAACAGGGCTTGGCCATTTCTAATGACATCTGTCCCCCAGGTCATCAATGCCTGTGACCATGCACCACTAACCGGAGCAGAACCAGCTGCAAGTTATAAGTCCATCTCTGTTCTTGACCATGTAAAACATTGCAAACAACTGAGTTTAATCTCCATTAATTTCTTCCTGTTTGATTTGATTAAATCAAGTGAATCGAAACAGCATTTATTATCAGCAATAATATTGCTTAATCATTTTTATAGAAGAGTAATGCTAGAGATCTTGAGATATGATCAAATGACTGTCTACTATGTTATCTCTTATACCTGACTTAAATGTCTTTCAGAGAACAACCCTAACTGGAGACCCAAAAGAATATAAAAGGAACATATAAATTATGTTGGGATATTAAAGCTAATGTGGTTTACCTACTTGCATCACTCAAATATCTGCCCAAATACTTTCTCCTTTCCTTGCCATCCTTTCTAAAATGACACCTTGCTCTTCCTCTCCTTAATTTGCCTTACCTGTCCTCATGGCTCTTAATACTACTTGAAATTGCATTTTATCATTTCGCTTATGTTTTTTGTTTTCTGTCTTTGTCCCTAGAATGCGATCATCATAAAGAGGGATGTAATCTTTGTGATCCACCATGATCTCAGCTTCAAGAGCATTTCCTCATAAGAAGGGACTCAATAAATATTTGTAGATTGAAAGGATAAATAAATAAATATTGAATAAATATTGAATAAATTGAATAAATATTGAATAAATTGATTGAAATAAATATTTGTTGCATCTTCATCCTTTCTTCTCTTATGAAAGAAAACATTTTGTAGATGAAGATCCATGTTGGAGGTGATCAGGATACATGGAGAATAATAAATCAGCATATACAACACCAGAAAAATTGCACTTCTAACATGGACCACCACAAACACATGTAAACACTTCATCTGGGTATTTGAGTTGTAGGTTTTGTGACTCAGAAAAATGTTAACCCAATAGATAAGCTGCATGAATTGCTATGTAACATTCATTGCAGTCAATTATATGTGTTTATCTCCCTCTTTAGTGTTATCTTCTTGGAGAGAAACTCTTCCTATATTTTAGTAATTTGTAAATAGTAGATAATATGTAAACACTTGCTGAATAGAATGAAACTAGTGCTTTCCATGCCTGACATGAATTTTCAGATGTGTGGGTGTACACATTCAAACCAAAAAAAAATCTATAATTTCTAAGTGCTCATTCTTGGAAAATGAATCAGCTCTCTCAAATTCAATTATTACAATCCTAATAAAAATGCCAACAAAGTTTTTATGGACCCAAACAAGTTGATACAAAAGCTTAGATTAAAAAAATAGGCAATAATACTCATGGGAACAAAAAAGAGAGAGAGAGAGAGAGAGAGAAACTTTGAATGGGAACAAGCTCTGTAAGATATTAAAATATTTTATAAGACTCCTGTAATGAAAACATCTCCTGTTCTTGGGTAATATGACTCAATATTATAGAGATATCTGTTGATGCTAAGTCTACTTATTACTCCAATCCCCATGAAAAGGTCAATAGTTTTTTTTTTTTAATTTATTTATTTATGCATACAAGCTGGGTATAGGCCCGAGGTGGGGGGGGGCAGTAAGAGGGTTCACCAGACACAGAGTGGGGAGCAGAACAGGCAGATCTACTGAAAGACAATGCTGAGGGGAGCAGCAGGCAAGACAGGAGAGGTCTGCTGCGTCATGTGGGAATCTCCCTGGCTGGGGATTGAACTCTTTGCTTTAGTGCCTGCTGATAGCTTCATAGTGCTGCGATTTAACCCATTAAGCCACCAGGAAGGCCAAAAAAGGTCAATAGTTTTTTTTTAATGAAGCAGACAAGTTGAAACTAAAGTTTATATGGAAAAATTTCCAGAAAAAGAAAAATAATTAAAAATTTAGAGCATCAGTCCTGTCAGATATAAAACATACTTTAAAGTCTTGATAATTAAAACAGTGTGGTAACTGCCCCATGACTATACAAATTGACTAATGGAACAGAATAAACAGTCTAAAAATAAACCTAACTACATATAGAAATTTAGCATAAGAAGTGGCATCTCAAATCTCTGAGTCAAAGATGGTCTTTTAAATAAATGATGTTGGGACAATACATTTGGAAAAAGACAAAATTAAATCCTTACCTCAAACTATAGCCAAGAATCAGCCGAAAATGGTCAGAGATGTACATATGAAATACTAAATCATGAGTAAATCCTTCTTCAGTCTTGATATAGGGAAAGGTTCAAAATCTAAAAGCAATTAAAAAATATTTAAATATGTCAGAGTACATTAAAAAAATTGGCATGGCTAAAAACTCCAGAATAAATAAAATCAAAAGACATCCAAGAAATTGGGAGAATATATTTATTAGGTACATCCTAGAAAAAGGGTTAATTTTCTAAATATGAAAAGAAATCTTATAAATGGAGGGATATAGAATCAAAAACCTGATAGAAAATAGGAAAAAGATATTGACAATTCTGGTAAGAAAACAGGGGGAAACTTTTAATTATTACTCATACAAGAAATAGACTCTCTACATCAGTCCCCATCAACCTACAGAAGACCCAAATAAGATGAAAGTCAGAATTAAGGGGAATTAACAAAGAATGGTGCCGTGCCTTGGACCTAGCTAGAGCCAAGAAGCCATTGCTATCTGGAACCTGAGAGAATGTGGAAAGAATATGTATAGCAGAATGGAGAGCCAAGAAGCCATTGCTATCTGGAACCTGAGAGAATGTGGAAAGAATATGTATAGCAGAATGGAGAGGTTGCCTTGGGGATCTGTGAGTTCAAACCACAATTATTCAACTGGGATGGAGAAAGAGGAGTAAATGCAGTGACTACCTCCACTCCCACCCCCACTGACCTGCTAGTGTCTCTAGTGGGCGAACTCAACCAGAAGCCTCCAGGGGCACACAGAGTAGGTGAAGAAAGGTAAAGATGGTATCTAAAGAGATGAATGGGAAATACTCAGAACACCATTTTTTCCAAACACAGACTGTACCATATACAGAACTAAGAGTCCCAGATGGTCATAAGACAACTGTCTGTAGAAGGTAAGAACTTGAGGCCACTTCCCATTAATAACAGGGACTGGTTAGGAATTGAGTTATATCTGAAATCTTGTTATCTTAAAGTTTTACTATGTTATAATCCTGGTAATGAAAGTGCAGTAGATGAATGATAACTGGAGATTTCTGACACTGCTTCCACTGAGAGTGGGTCCTCTCCCTCCACCATTTTGGGTAGGCTCTGAATGCACTGATCAGTAGACTACTGTGGATGCCAGTTTGCAGGCTATTTCCAGCAGCTTCCATTCCTGCCTCTTGGGACGCTGATTGAAACCCTGAGCTGCCATGTAAGAAGTCTGACTATCCAAAGGCTGCCATCAGATAAGGAAGACAAAGCAATCCAGATGAAGAAACACAGTAGAGCAAGAGAAAGGGAGGGAGGAGGCAAGACCCAACCAGCTCCTGGCTACTGGAACCTCTCCTGCATTCCCCTCATGGCAAGTGAGGTTGCGGACATTTTGAAGCAGACAAGAGCTGCCCTTGCTGCACCGTGTACAAATAGAGCAATAATAAATTGTTGTTCAAGCCATTCAGTTTATTATGCAGCAATAGATAACTTGAACAGGATGTGGAACTTAAAAGTAGGATGCTGCCCTAATAAATACCTAAACCAAGGGACACTGGCTTTGGGCTAGGGTGGCAGGGAGAGGTTGAAAGGCCATGGGAGACCACAGGTGATGGTGTGAAGGACTGTGAAGGAACATTACTAGGGAGTCTGGAGATGAGAGGACTCATCCTACATTGCAGGAAAAAGTGTGGCAAAGCTATTCCCTATAGTAAGGTGGAGAGTGGAAATGCTCAAAAGGCTACTTACTGGGCCTCCCTGGTGGTGCAGGGGTTAAGCGCTGCGCTGTGGAGCTGTCGGCAGCGGCGACGCGAGTTCGATGCCCGGCCGGGGAGAATCCCACATGGTGCGGCTGACATCTCCTGCCTTGCCTGCTGCTCCCCTCAGCAGTGTATTTCTGATCTGCCTGTTCTGCTACCCGCTCTGTCTCTGGTGAACCCTCTCGCCACCCCACACCTCTGGCCTGTACCCCAGCTTGTATGTATAAATAAAAAAAAAAAGGCTACTTACTAACTCTAGGTCTTGGCTGGAGTTATCCATGCAGAATGTCAACCAACTTTTCAACTGTTGAAGTTTTCTGCAGATTTGGAATGACATATAATGAGATTAGGATTTACTGAATTCCAAAAAACTGTTGCACTCTCAGACTCTTCCATTAAAAGATTCCCAAACGAGAAATGCCTTCAGGGCTAAAATCAAAGCCAGAGCTGGGCTCTCACACAATTTGTCAGAGCAACTTGAGGCAGGCCTAGTAGTAGTACATCTAAGAACCTTAAGGGCCATCTCAGTAGAAAGAGGAGCTTCTAAGAATATTTGAGGTATTGCCCATCTTCAGCCCCAAAATGAGATGCAGGATTTCTGATGTGTAAAATAGGCACATTCATGTGAAATTCATAGGACTGTTGTGAGTTAAAATAACATACCTTTATTCTAAACATCCACTGGGTGTCTGCTCTGTGCCAGGCACAGTACTAGTGTTTACAAATGCCTGAATGTTATAAATCTGCAGATTCTAGAACAAGAAATTGGAATTCTTTAAGAGCTCTTTGGAATTCTCAAAATCATAAATTATTCTGTATTTTTCCATGATGCCTTGATTACATATGTTAAAATAACACTGACTATAATAGTAAACATTGAGCCTTTTTTTCTGAGATAGGGTTATACTAAGTTTCTGAAGTTTTTTCTGCAAAAAAGTAACATTAAACGCAGTTTATTATTATTATGAACATATGTAGTTTTAAAATGTTAAATCACATTTCAATGACGTAAAAATGATCTCTACCTAATACGAACATTTAATAATAGAAATTAAAAGAAGGGAAGAGCAACACAAATGTCAAATAAAGTAATTTAAAAATCTGAAAAGTACCATAAATTGTAAGTTATTCTTAAAATGAAAATTTAAAAGACATAAAGCTTGATTTTCCCTATCGGATTATCTTGATCTTTGCTTTACAACAAATACTCCACATGTAGAATGTCTCCTTCCTTTTGCATTGACACTAGTTGAACGATTACACTGTATCTAGAAGCATCTTCAAGTTGGTTATTAAGGTACATGTTGCTTATTATAAACACATTTCCTTTTTTAATGATTAGAATATTGTCATCTTTGATTCTGACTTTGCACTTGAGTTCCGTATTATTTTTGCTAGTTCATACTTTAGATCAGTTTTGGGTTTCAAGATGGATAGCAAACAGACATTTACTCTTCTTTACTTCTTCTGATAAAGCATATTTTCCTTCACAAAAGTCCTTCCATGTGAGATTTGCCAATATGCTATTTTATTCTTGTTTGCCAAAGCAAAAAAAATTGCCCTTCTCATGTAAACTACTAACCTTGCTTAAATGTTTAATGAGGGTCATTAGATCCTTTTTTCTGCATTAAGTGATTCAATTATGATTTCTTTTAAAAGCATACTGCTCAAAGCAAAATTCTGGTTTTATTTAGAAGACTTGTACCATGGCTACTTAATGCTGCTACTACTCCTCAAACTGGTTTTAAGCTATTTAATCTCCCGCTCATAATTTCATCATATGCCTCCTCTCATCAGTCCTAGCTTCAGTGGACATACAATCATTTTTATCCGATTTAGGGCCTTTAAATATCTTTCAATTTTTATTTCTGGGGTGTGTTTCCAAGTGCTTTACAGTCTAAAATGATTATAAGTTTCTTTCCTATTCCTGTTTAAAAGAAAACTTCTTACTGGTGAAAATTTAAACAGTTTTACATTTTTTCTTATTCTAAAAATTGCCAGGCAGATATCATCTTGCAGATCATACCAACTGTCTCCAGCTATATCACCTGAACAATTTGCTTTCATCTTTCTCGTATTCAGACCCTCAACTCTGCTTCCTCTGCTAGTTGTTTGTGATGCTTCATTTTAAGGTTTTTGAGCAAAACACTTTTGTCACAGCAAAATGAAGTAGCAAATCCACTAAAAACTTTCCAATTTTTCCCATTACTCTCACACCATCACTAGTTGTTATTACTGGCTGCTCGATTTCTTCAAACCAGCACCATCTCTACGGAGATTGTTAAATTTAATTTTTTGTAAAAAGAATGGTAATATTTTCCTCTGATTTCTCAACTGATTCTTCTTGAGATTCAGAAAAATATCAATTTCCTGAGAAATTTTGGGAAGGAATTTCCACCGGGAAACTCTACACTGTGGCAGGTGCTAAGATACAACCAGAACAGAGAGGGTCCCTGCTCTCACGTAAATATAACTGACTGAGCCGTTTCAGGCAGTGAAGGATACTGAAATAAACAGGGCGATGTGTCTGGGGAGGGGTGTATTATTTAGTACTGAGCTGTGGTGGCACAGATAGTAAAACTATAAAGAGCAGTGGCTTACATAAGCTCATTTCTCTCTCACATAAAAGCTACCCAGAGCCCAGTATTACACACTCTGCCCCCATCTGTGGCATCAACAGCTTTCCAGGTTCCCTTCTGTCCTTTGTCCCATCCTCACTGCCACCTCAGGGTGCAAGACACTTCCAGGAACTCCAGTTATTACATCTACATTCTAGATAGTGGGTAGGAGATTAATAAGTCTGCTTCCCTTTAAGGAGGTTTCTAGGGAGTCTCAACACTTCCACCGACATCCCATTGAACAGGACTGTGGCCAAATCAGCTTCCAGAGAGACGAGAAATAAGAACTAGTGCCCTGGGCAGCACAGTGCCAGCCAAAGAGCAGGGTTCTGCTGGGAACCGGCAGACAGAGGTGGGTGGCTTAGGAGATCTTTTCCTGGGAAGTGATAATCCGGACAAGAAGCTCTTTGTTGGATGATGAGAGTAGAATCTTTCAGGCAAGGGAGACAGCACATGCTAAGTGGTGGAAAATACAAAATGTTTGGTGAGTTTCCACCAAAACATTTGATGGAAACAAGGCAATCAGGGATACTGAAATAATGAGAAGAAAACAGAGAAGAGGAATCTCAGAGATGGGTAACGGTTACATCCTCTACCCATCCCTGAGAGAGCTTTGCTGTCATTTTTTCAAAAACTAAAACTAAAAAAAAATTAATTGCACTGGCATTTAGTTGAAAAGGAAGGTGTCCATACCTTGAACGCTTACTAGAGTTCTTGGATCTAGTCAAGCGAAAGAAACCTACTCTAAATCACACTGGAAATTTTGTTTTAATCACGATTTCGTGCCCGATCATTTAATAGGAGGTGGCAACCTTTTGATTGTTCTGCTTTTTCTTTATCTGTCAGTAACATGTGGAATCACATTTACTCACTAATTGCCTCAGAGGAGAAATAGATAAATTCCGATGATCCATCTAGGAGAATTTTCTGCAGAGTTGTGGACACAGCAGATACAAGGGACTTGGGCATGGGGTGGGCCACTGATAAATAGCAACTAGTAACAGCATATCCACAACTGGGGTCAGTTCTTTGAGGATGTGTAAAAGCCAAGAAAAGTTTCTTTTAATCACTTCAGTTTTTGTTTTTTTCTTTTTAAGGTCACTATGCATTTGGTAGAAATTTGTATTATACTATATAAAATTATAAAACAATATTTACATATATCAGTTCACTTTTGTATTATACTATTATACTATATTATAATTATAAAACAATATTTACATATATCAGCTTCACTTTTGGGTTCTGCTGAGTATGCCGTGCTCTTTTAACTACGTCAAGGAGAGAAGCTAAGTACAAGCTGTACCTTTCGGCCTCCTCCCCCATCAGGCCAGGAATTGCCGCGAGTGCTTGTCTGCGCGCGCCCTCCAGTGGACGAGTTAAGCCTGACGTTTAAACGCTCCTGGCGACCCTTAGTCTCACCCACCTACACCTACTCACCCTTGGGGTGTCAGAGAGGCTTTTCCTGAAATCTCCATCCCTCCTTACCATCTCTTATATATTGATTTGTATGATTATTTCATTTGACATCTGCCTCTTCCCCTGCACACTAGACTGCATTCCGTGTGAGGGCAGGGCCTGTTGGCCTCAGGGTGCCTAACACCAATGTTTCAGAAATGTGTTTAGTGAATGACAAATGAGCGATGAAAGGCTTCATCTCAAAAAGCCTTCATAGTTCGTGACCCGTTGACTGCAGCGAGTAGGGGAAAATACTGTTTCGCATCGCTTAGTAACCTTGCAAAATACTAGTTAGGCGATGGGGTCTTGGAGGGCCCCTGAAGTGAAACCGCAGGATGCCGCAGCTAACGGCACACTGGCTGCGTGGTGCAGCCCAGCCGCTGAATAAGGTGTCTGTGCTTGAAAAAAATTTTAAAGTAATTGATGTTACTTAAAAACACTTTTATTAGGGCCTCCCTGCTGTCACAGGGGCTAAAGTCTCAGCACTACGAAGTTATCACCAGCTACTGCAGCAACTGTTCAATCCTCAGCCAGGGAGCTTCCCACATGGCACAGCAGACCTCTCCTGCCTCACCTGCTGCTCCCCTCAGCAGTGTATTTCAGTAGATCTGCCTGTTCTGCTCCCCACTCTGTCTCTGGTGAATCTTCTCACCCCCTCCCCACCTCCGGTCTACACCCCAGTTCTTATAGGCATTTAAAATAAAAACCACTTTTACTTAAACTCTTGCATGTCAGCGTACACATGTCTATACAGCTAATATAGATAAGCACATATACAAATGCACAGTTCACCAACTGATCACACCTGTGTAACCAGCACACAGATGAAGAAATAGAATATTCTAGAATGTTACTAGAAACCCACTCTTTCCAGTCACCAGCCCCAAAGTTAATTTTTATAGCGCTCATTTTGCCTGTCTTTATATTTTACAAAAATGGACTCATAAACTATGTATCTTCTGCGTGTGATTTCGAGTTTCACCCACATTATTGTGTACATTACTTTTTGAAAACTGATTCCAAAGACCCAAAACTACATGTTCAGAGAAATGATAAAAGGCTGCTGAAAGTATCCTGTGACAACCCAGCAGTTTCTCTTCAACTGAGTACAATCTCCACATACACTTGGGAAGCCAAAGAAGCAAGCTGTGAAGATGAGTCTAGGCTGTTTAGGCAAAGATTCAGAATTCCCTGCTCGGCTCCTCCTTTCCTGTTGTTCCAGCCTTGGCAGTTTCTTTTTTAGCCCTGACCTACCTCTGGGTCTCCTGAGTTTTCCTGATTCCCAAGCCCCTCTGGACAGGTGAGTGTTGGCGGGCAGGGCACACAGCTAGCTGCAGGCTCACCCCCCTTTCCTGCTCAAAGGTGGGGTTTGCAGTAGGCGGTGTGAAGTTGTGTGTGGTGAAGGGGAGGGGAGGTAATGAAAAGGGATTTGAACAAATGGTGCAAGAAACTGAAGCTGGGGAAAAGCTTTTGCGACCCATTTTTTCCTAAACAGATGTGAAATGTACAGACATGGAAACACATTTGCAAAGTACTGGTTTTGGTAAAAGTGAGCAACGTTAATAGTGATGCTTCTTGTTTGGCCTTAAGTTTTATGCCAGAATCACTCATCGTCCTCACTGTGTTCCCCACATGAAAGGAAATACCGATGCTTTCTCTTCCTGGGAGAGAAACTTGTGTTGAGTCTGAAGAGCTACCACTTAGTTTTCACTTGGCCATTTACCATTTCTGGGGGTTTAAGCAAGTCATTTGCACTCTGAGTCTCATCTGTCAAAGTGGGGGTGCCAATATCTTTCATTTGGGAGTGTACTGGGGGTGGTGAGGGTTTGAGAAAGTCCTTTATAAACTATGAATGTACAGTAGTAACGTAGCATTCATTATTATGGGCTAATTCTCTAGGTGAACTGTTTTTTTCTTAAGGCCGAGAGATGGAGCCCGTGGAAGCAACACAGAGGAAAGCGGAGCAGAGTTAGACAGAGGGCTGCAGGGAAGGTGTCTCACCCAGCTGTGCATGAGACTTTTACATTACGTGGGTCAATAATTCTTTTCGTTCACAGGTGCATGAGTTAGTTTTCAGCCACTTACCATAAAGTCCTCACAATACAATCTAATCGTGATCTCAGTTCAGTTATCTGCATCTGACCCATGGAGGTGAACTTACCCTTTCTGTTTTGCTAGAACTCATAAATGAAACCTAAGTACAGGTCAAACATAATAACTGTTAATTTTTTAACTGAATGCTCTCTGAGCAAAGTATTTTGGGGAGTATGTGTAAAGCACTGAACTCTTACTTCAGCAAGTGAGATTGTTGGGGGGAAAGGATGTCCTGAATGAACTCCACAAACACAGGTTTTATGGACCCCAACTCTACTCCAGACCAAAGAGATCCAAGGCACCGAGGACTACAAATCCCATAATGTTAGGACTGCTGGGAACTGAGGGTAGAGTTAAGCATCCAGGCTTCTATATAAGTGGACATATGGGCTTTGACGGTTGCGTTTTCACCCACCTTCTGCCAGCTAATGCATTCACAATTTATCTCTCTCGCTTTCTCCCTGGGTTATTCCTCTCTTTGTGTCCCCTTTTTGAAAATAAGCCCTTTACTAACTAAATAAGCCCTTTTTGTGTGTCTGCAGTTGAGTCTCATAAGTCCCTTTGAAGCGTGCTAGTGAGAACCCACACTCAGGCCACCCCATTTTTTACATTGGGGTTGCCCTGTAACAGATGTTGTTCATTCAAGCTTCTTAAGCAGTCAACTTCATTTTCAATTTTACGTTTAGGTTTGTTTATTAAACATGTCTACAAAAATCCATTATTGTTGAAAATATAAGCTGGAAGAATATCTGCTAAATTGAAAACTTATTTGCAAGACTTCAAAAAGATGAGAGAGATGAGGCTCATTAAAAAATGTAACTAGCATACATTTTCCAGAGGAAGATGGTGGATTTCAAGTCCATATTTTTTGATTTGTTTTCCAAAGGGAAGATAAATAATGCCGGTTAAATCTGTTCTTAACTTTCTTACAACTATGGGTATCAAACCAAAGGAAATAGGAGATTTTTTTAAAAACTGTAGGAGAGATTTAAAAAAAAAAAAAAGCCTCAACGCTAACATAAGAAAAGGTAAATACATTGACTCTGCAATAATATGACTATATGCAGTCTACAATAATAACACAGTAAACATAACAACAAAAGCTTACCCACGTCGGAAACGTCTGTGCTAAAAGCTGCCCGTGGGTTATTTCATTCATCCTTCACAACTCTGTCAACTATCCAGATAATTGAGGCTCCGAGAGGCCGCCGATTTAGCCCGGGTCTCCTAGTTGCTTAGCGGGAGAACCAGAACTCAAACCCAGCTCTGCCGCACTCCAGGCCTCCACTTCCAAGCTATAACGCCTGGAGTTTCAATCCCTCCTTTGTTCTAACTGTGCAGAAATTTAACCCAAGATGGCTTGCTTGCCTTTCATTGTGATTTTAAAGTTTAAGTCAGCATTAGAAATCAGGGTGGGGCTGGAGAATTAACATCACAATGGGCATTTCCAGATTTTCTCGAGGAGCAGCGCCGCTACCAGCCTGCGCTCATTTCCCCGGGCGAGAGGCGGGACGAGCTGTGCTGCCCCCTTGTGGTGGGTTTCAGGCGTGGTCCTATGTCTTCAGGGAAACAGGGCACTAACTTCGAACCTACTCTGAATGCCTTCCCTGCTCCCTAAAACCTGAAAGTAATTCCTTCCTTGCTCCACCCCGCCTTTCTCTGACCCCTCAGCTCCCCCCAGGGCTTCTATCCTGTCTGCCAGCCACGCTGGTTCCTCGCTGCATGCCCTTCTCATGATGCGCCAGGGCTACCTACCAACACCCTCCTCCTCTTTCCTTTTTGTTAAATACTTGCTCATAATTTAAAGTCTATCTCCAATATCATTTACTTGGGAGGTAGAAAAATCCCCCTCTGGGATATTTCTTACGTACCCAGGAAGAATTCATGTCTTGTTTTTTCTGGCCTCTGCCATTCTTGACCGCTTCAGAGCCTGCTCAGGTGAACACGTTTTACCTCATTGACTTAATTGTAGGTCTGACTTCCCTCCCCTGCCAGACTCTGAACGGCTTACGGGGAAAGAGGCTCTTGACATTCCAGAATCTGACAAACTGATTGCTTGGAACAGAGTGAGGATTGTACCTCTGTGATAGTTCCTCCCCCATCTTCTCAGTGGCGGAGACTATCTTCCTGTCTCTGAAATGTCTCTGCTTAACTCAGTAGCACTGGGACCTAGTGAGACAGATTCTGACCAGGTTGGAAGGATGGAGGCCCATGGAGAATGAAAAGTGGCAAAAGGAAAAATTATAGAAAAATGGAAATTTACAGACCCTGTGCCTGTGAGCAGGAGACCCCCAAAAGTGCTTGATAACAAGAGGAGTAGGAGGGAGGGGGTGATGACCTGCGTTTTGGGCTGTATTAATCTTTAGCAAGCTCCCCACGCTTCTAGCCGCCTGTGTGTTAATCTGTAGCAAGCTTCTTCCCCATGTATGTATTCAGCAGATAGAGGCCCCTTAGCAAGCTATATCGGGTATAAAAGACCCTAGAAATGAGCATTTTGGGGGTAATGGGCTTTCAGGTGCCCCCTCCCTCTTGGCACTGCAGGGAGCTTTCTGCGCTCCTATTGCTAAATAAACTCTAAAACATTCTTTGTGGTCCAGTCCGTGTCCTAAATTTTCATGGCAGAGACAAGAGCTCACTGACACTGCATAACAATGTCATAGGACATAATAGGTGCTCAATTAAGTTGTGTTGCACTGATTGAATGATGTATTGTTGTCAAAGCAAGGTTTACCTTGTGTCTGACCCTGTGCTGATCTGGGCTTTCCTAGGACCCTTCTTAGTCCCTACCTGCTCAAGAGGCCAATGGTACTGTTAACTGCAGGCGTTGCCCTTCTAGTCTTTAAGCCAATGAGAAAGTGGATTAGCCAAGATTTTAGGAAGCTTGACCACTCAGGAAGCAGCATGCTACCCTCAGTGTTCTCAGAAGCCACAGAGATGACCAAAACCCCAGATTTCCTCCTGGATATAAGCTACTGTATCCACGACCCTGCCTTACCCTCATTAGTAGGCTCCTAGAAACTGTGGCTTTGGCCAAAATGTAATGAAACCAGTTTTACCAGAGGCAAAGTGATATAAACATGAGTTATGTTTCTCTGGCATATTACTGGTCACAAAACATCCCAAACATCTAAATGAGCACACCCCCACCAGGGACCTTCCTAGTGGCACAAGGGGTTAAGTCTCAGCACTCTGAAGCTATGGGCAGCCACTGCAGCAGGAGTTCGATCCACAACCAGGGAGCTTCCCACATGGTGCAGCAGCCTCTCCTGTCTTGCCCGCTGCTCCCCTCAGCAGTGTATTTCAGTGGATCCACCTACTCTGCTCCTCATTCTGTCTCTGGTGAATCCTCTCACACACACACACACACCCCCACACACCTCTGACCTACACCCCAGCTCTTGTATGCATAAATAAATTTTAAAAATCTTAAAAAATAACCAATTCCCCAGACACTTCTAAAATTAACACAGTCATTTGTATGCATTCATTGGTGGCGCGTGGCTGGCAAGCAGGATGCGCCCATCGCAGGACACAATCACATGCACTCACGCAGGCCAGGACACCCGGACGCAGCAGGACCTCACGTTTCCACGCTTGGAATGTGGGAGGAAACTGGAGAAAACTCATGGGGAGAACATACAAACCCCACACAGTGGCCCCTCCTGGGAATCCATCCCTCCCACCCCCCATCACTGTTATAAAGAAATCTGTTGAATGAAACGGCATTTCCCTAGACCTACTGTGTGTCTTGCCGGACTGTCCTCCACCCTTGGCTTGAGTTCTCTGAGGAAACAGGAGTCCAGACTTGAGCAACACTCTCGTAGGTGTGAACTCCTGGTCTGTCCATGTCCCATGTCCGTCTCCTGGCTCCTGCTACGCTGTATTGATGCAGCATCAGTTAACCGCTGAGGTTCTGCAGCCACGTCTTGTCTGGTCTCTCTGGACACAGATGAGAACTCAGAACTTACTAGCATTGGTGCTTCTCTCTGGAGCTTGGCAGTTTATACAGTCAACAAACCCCCCTTGGAGTAGGGAGCCCCTCTCTGCTCCTGTCCTCAGTAACCACTGCCAGCTCCCCGGGGCTGCTTCTGCCCAGGGCTCCCGGATGCCTGGTGGAGTTGTCAGCCCTTCCTCTGTGCCTTCTTAGCCTCTTTTTCCAAGCTGAGCTTTGTCCTTTGGCTTTTGCCTTTTAAAAAACAGATCTTTAAATAAAAAGAGAGATCTTGGGCTTCCTTGTCTACCAAAGTAGGTACATTTGCCTTTCTATTAAAAACAAACAAGAACAGATTTTTCTTACTTTCAACTCAAGATAATGGACAATAACTCTTATGCTGCCCATAAGAGTTTTCAGTCCTGGGCCTCCCCAGTGGTGCAGCAGGTTAAAGCGCAGCGCCGTGGAGCTGTTGGCAGAGGCATCACGAGTTCGAAACCCGGCTGGGGAGATTCTCACATGGCACGGCAGACCTCTCCTGCCTCGCCCGCTGCTCCCCTCAGCAGTGTGTTTCTGTTGATCTGCCTGTTCTGCTCCCCACTCTGTCTCTGATGAATCCTCTCACCACCCCACGCCTCTGGCCTGCACTCCAGCTTGTATGCATAAAAAATAAATAAAATCTTTAAAAAAAAAAAAAGAGTTTTCAGTCCTGGGCTGACAGGATTTCTTTTCTTTAAGTCTCTGTGTCATGGAACAGTTCCTGGCTATGCTTGGACACAGCGTGTCCCTTTTTGTAGAGGAGGAAAGTAACCAAGTCCCTCTGTCAGCAAGATGGTTGATGCTGGTGGCTTCCTACACTAACTCCCTTGTCTAATCAGGAGCACACACAGACAGCTTCCTCTGTTTTTTACAAAGAAAACCATCCTTAATATTTTTGGACTGAGAGCAACTTACTGGATTATTACAGCCCTTTCCCAACTTTCCTTCTCTTCTGTTTAACTCACACACATTCTCTTTTTGAGAAGACCCTGCCGATGCCCTAGGGTATCAGGCCTCGGGGCGTCCTTCCCAGAGGACGCTGGCGAGTTGCAGGAGGGCAGATGTGCCACATGAGTGTCCTGGGGAGCAGGGCCGGCTCAGCACACTGTCTCTTTGGGTCTTGCCAACTACCTTGACCAGAAGGACAGAAAAGACACCCCGTCCAGTTTCGTGAGTGTTACAGGTTTGAAATAGCCCCAAATAGTTCTTGCTTTTGAGTTTCAAAGATCCGCCCCTTCTCTGTTCCCAGTATTCTAGGAGGGGTGCTTTCCTGCATGCCCCTCTACTTCCGTCCCCTCCCTTTGGATGAGATTACAATGGTCAAGTCAGTGATGGCTGGGAATGGCACGTCCCAGGAAACAGTATGCACAGGTCTCTGAGACTCCCCTCAGGCTCCCGCACTCTCCCAACGTCAAAGTCAGTCTGAATCCCACCCAGAGGTGGTATCATGACTGGTGAGATGCGAGAGGGTTCTGGCATCAGAGAAACCTGCTTCCAGTCCTGGCCTAGCTTCCTCCATTTTAGGTGGCTCTGGGTCCCTCATTCAATTGATCTGAATTTGACTCCTGTTCAAGGCAGATACTACTAGTACCTCACTCACATGGAAGTTGTAGGCAGGTTAATAAACAACTTGGCACCAAGCCCGGTCCACTGGAGACACTCTTGGTGTTGTCAATTCTTATTATTGGCTGCATGGCAGAGAGAAACCTGTCAGAGCAGCGGGACGGCCGCCAACGCTGCTGGCTTTCAGCAGCAGCTCCAGCCTTGCGCTGCTGTGTGGTTAAACCACACAGGCCAAGTCAGCCTTGCATATCTGGAAATGTATTCCAGATGCTTAAAGAATGGCAGTGTTTTTCTGTGTAATAAAGCCCCCGTGGAGGACCATCTCAACAGTGCCAATTAGGTTTTATCTCTAAAATTGTAATTACGTGTATTTACCTCCTGGGGAAGTTTTTGTTTGCTTCGAGCTAATGGAGATATTAAAATTGATAACTCCAGTAAGGAAGGGGCTAAGGAAGGAGGTCCCTTGCCGCCATGTCGCTGTTTTAAAAAGTTCCCTGTAGGACAGAGTTACCAGGAAGCCTCACCAGCCCCGCGCAAGCTGAGATAGAGCAGTCTGAGCCGTGCCAGCTTTGTTCATCAGGAGCCACATCAGGCTGCCTCCCTCCCGCGTCTTGCCCGCACTCCCAAGCCTACCTTTTTTTTTTTTTTAAGCATTTTCTTACTTAGTGTCTCCACAGTATGTTCTAGATGCTGCTCCTGCCCTGCGATTAATCACTTCTCCTAGGAGCCCTGATTCCTTTTATTGGAAAACGGGTTTCAGATATAAGGAAAAAACACACCCTTGCTTTTCTTTCCATTGCACATGACCTTCGGAATGCCTGTACTTCAGCCATCAATTCGGGGAAGTTTTCCACACATCCAGGGACTCTGCGATACCAGCTAGGGTCCCTCGATTTAACTCAATTATAACACTGTCATGGAACCTACTTTTGTCTTCTCTTTGTCAGCACCTGGGAAAGAAACAGGCGACCATCTGCTGATTGTTACTAAAGGCCTGGCACTACAGCTTTCTACCTGCAGACTCCTGACAACCCATCTTGGAAAGACAAGTGAACTTAAGAACCAACCCCAAAGTTTCAACACATTGGCCCAAGCTCAGATTATTTCCCTGCTTAACTGTTTAGAATTTCCCTGGGCCTGATGCTGGCGAACACACCTTGCACTGCCCTTGGTGGTGGCCCTGGATCCGTACCCCTGATTCCCAATAGATGCTTTATTGGTTATGTTGCAACCTGATCAGTTCTTGGTTGATGTGCTCTACCTGGAGAGAATGTCAGACCCCACAGGTGAAGGGCTCAGTCCCATAAAACTGTCCCCACTTCCGACGTCAGTCACATCCAGGTTGTCACCTGTGCTTCTGAACAACATGGCCCCCTCCTTAGGCTAGCTTAATTTGCTTGGTCCACTCACAGAACGCAGGAAAACAGTTCATATAGTAGATTGCAGGTTTATTATTAGAGGATTTTAAAAAAAGATTTATTTATTTATGCATACAACAGCTGAGGTGTAGGCCAGAGGTGTGTGGGGGAGGCGGGGGGTAAGGGGATTCACCAGAGACAGAGTGGGGAGCAGAACAATCAGACTGGCTGAAATCCACTGCTGAGGAGAGCAGCAGGCAAGCCAGGAGAGGTCTGCTGTGCCATGTGGGAAGCTCCCTGGCCAGGGATTGAACTCGTGCTGCAGTGGCTGCGGATAGCTTCATAGTGCTGAGACTTAACCCCTTGTGCCACCAGGGAGGCCCCAGGATTTGTTTTTTAGAAAAAGATTTCCTAAAAGAGGTTTTAACTTCAATTTTTACTTGTTTTTTCAAGGAGCGTAGGTAGTGTTTCAAAGAAAAGAACTTTTCCTAAAGCAGCTAATAGAATGATCATTGCTTTCAAACTAACTTCTCATGGTCAGAGAAACTGGATATTTCTTTAAATGTTTCTGAAAATTTCTTAGCAGAGTCTTAGCATTCTAAAGAGTCTAGTTAACCTAAATACCCAGGAGGCAATTAAGAAGAGTTGCTATTGAAGGTGCACAGATTCAGGTTAGAAACCCAAAATGTGTCCTGAGGAGGCACAAAAGTTAGGGGATTTTCTAGAAGAATGAAGTAATGGAGTGTGAGGTAATAGTCAGGTGAAGGAGTTGCAAAGTAAAATGATTAGGGGGCGGGGTCACAAAATAAAAGGGGACGAAAGTCACTTTCGTCCCCTTTTACTGATCCTTTCAGACAAGATATTTTCCATTCATGTTGATTTTTTTGGGATGTTGATGGTTCGGCTCAGCTGTTATAAGGCAATTCCTCTGATACAGTTTCACCCAGGCCCGTTTAAAATGACTAGATTTTTTACAAGTTATACACATGAGCATTTGTTGTCACTTAAAAATTTGGGGCAGAACAGTGCAGATGGAAGAGATGCACAGGACAGGCGTGGGGGCGGGGTTTGGAGCCTCCGTTCCCTCTCCTGGTATCTCCCAGCACCTCTGTGTGTTTCAACCTGGAAGTTCCCCAACCCTGGTATTTCTGGTCTTTACGGAGGCTCCTTACATTGGCATGGTTGGTTACATCACTGACCATTGGTGACTGAATGCAATCCCCATCCCCTCTCTTCCCCAGAGGTTGGGGGAAGGGTATGGCTCCGGCTAACATTTCCAACCCACTAATTACAAGTTAGTTTTCCTGGCCACCAACTCCCATGCCCAAGACTTCCCAAAATTCATCCAAGCTCCTGGGACAGAAACAGATGGAGGGACCCAAGGACAGCACTTTTTGCTGTTTCCGTTGTTTTATTAGGCTGGAAAACAAGAGGGTAAATAAATCTGACTCTAGGCCCAGATACCTACTACCATCCTAGACCCATAGAGGTTTTCCCCACTAATTTTCCCCTAGCCTGTGCATTCCTGAGTTATCTCTTTGTAGCTTGTTAGCCTGTTGAAGAAAGACCTTGAGACCAGAATGGGTCAGACTGGAATGCGGGTACACAGTATGCAAGAGATGTTCACCCACGAGATGTTCAGGGGCCCTGCGTGATCACTGAGCCCTGCTGATTGGTGCTCACAATTAACATCAAGGAATTGACCACACTTGATAGACAAATGGACTTTAGCCAAGTCCACGCTCCTTGCTTTCTCAGCCAATAAAGTTTAATTTCTTTGTTATTAAATTGCAGCCTAAAATCTATATAAACCCTTAACCCGGCTGCCTTAGAGGGCCTCTTCGTTTTGGAAGGTCTCCCTGGTGCTCTATTTCCTGGTGCTCTGTTGCTTTTTTTTTTTTTATTCTTCTTTTTTTTTTAATTTATTTTCTTACATCCCCGTTAATTTTTGGACAGTATTTAATTTTTCCCCTTAGGGGTCGTCCCTGTAGTTCTCCCACCTGTGTTCCTTCTCTACAGTGCTCTTCCCTCCCCTGCTGTGTGCCTCAGATTTATGATCAACTTGCAAGTTTTATCATTTTCCTGGTACTTTTAAATAAATCTTCCCTGTAACCAGTGTCTCAAGTTCCTCTTTCTAATCTTAGTCTGGAGGCCTTCAATGGCCTGGCTTTCTTTTGGAGAAACAGTTTGTCCAGGCACCACTGGATATCCCGCTTGGAGCAGGGCTTCTTGGCTTCTTACCAGGAAAAGCATGATAAACAAGGACAAGGCTGTTGTACAGTTTGAAGTTGCTTCTTTCTCCATTGAAAAGATTCTCTCATGGCTTAGAGTTATCTTTCTCTAAGCGTATGGAGACACTACAAACGGTGATTTCCTTTATAAATATAACTATCCCATTAGGAAAGGCTCACTTCTCTGTTTTCAGAGGTTCTTTTGTGTCTGCTCTTTCTTAAAAATAATCACCTCAAAATAATCTTTATGCTAAAGAGGCATATTTTGGAATGGTATATTCTGCTACCCTTCACCACCAGCTGAAGACCACCAGAAGCACAACTGTTGCCCAAAGTTGAGTTTTATTGGCATTTGCTACAATGAGGGAGCTGACATCAGGGGGCGTCTCAGTAAGAATGTGTTGAGGGGCTTTGATAGGATTTGGTCTTGTGTTAAGTGATTTGGAGGAGGGTCATAAAGTGAGGTAGACTCATTGATTGTCTAAATATTATTATGTAAATATTAGGAATGCACTGGGACTAGAGCTACAAATAAAGAAATGTCACTCACTTGTTGCCGGAAGAGGGAATGTTTGGTCGTGATTGTCATTTGCGGTGTCCTTGTTTTTAAGAGCTCACCATGGTTATGAGGTGTTCTGGTTTTTGTCTTGCTCCGTCACAGGTACAGAGTGACCTCACCTGATGATAGTGTTTGACAAATTGTTTGTTTACCAGGAAAACCCGATGGTTTAGCGCTGAGTGCCAGCTGTCTCATGACCTCCGGAAGCGCCGCAGAAGGCTCTCCTACAGAGCACCGGGTCTGGGGTGAGGCCGCAGTCACGGTTCTCAGGGTACTCGATCCTCCCAGTCAACAAGGAGCTGTGGGGCATCTCCCCCCGCCCCGCCCCATCTATGGCTTCCCTCTGCCTGGACTGTTCTTTCCTCACACCCTCTGCTCTAAAATTTCAAGGGGCAGTTCCAGAGCAGCCTTCCTGTTAACTGGTTGTGAAAATATCGAACCGCTTCCACACTGCTTCACAAATCACCTTTGCCTTGAGTTTGGGGGCTCATCCGGGTCTCTACCTTAAGATCCGGCTCAGCCTCAGGGCCGCAGCTGGCCTCTGTCTTGCAAGGTCTGTGCTTTTGCTTAACTGGTCATAAAATACTTTAAATACCCTGCTGAGTATCTCCCTTAGCTCTCTCCCACAGAAATATGTTAAAGTCTCATGACACACATTTCTCCTTCCGTTATAAAGATCAGTTTTGTGAATGCTTGTCTTTCTCGGAAGGCCATGTAAACCCACGTGCTAGTTACTTTTTGAGGTTTTAGAACAATGCTTGGTATAGAAAAGGTCTCAATCACTGTACATCGAGCCAAATGGGTTCCCTGACCTCTAGACACTCAGGATCAAGAAAGTTTGGTTTTAGAGACAAAATTGTAAAGTTTTATTTTATTTATTTTCTTCCAGTATCACTTTGATTATACAATCGGTAAATAATCATTGCAGAAAAAATAATAGTGAAGCAATAATTTAATCATCTTGAATCCCACAACTTAGAGATAAACATAAACATTTAACATTGATTAAATCAATGAATCAACTGAACATAGAATCAAATAAACCAACTCCCACTAGTCAAAAGAAATCTCAGAATCCAGTTCCCACCCACACAGACAACTTCGCTATCATTCAGGGAATGTCTGAGCATCTCTGTGGGCATTTCTAGCTTCTTGAAAGCCTTTTTTATGTTGAGCCCATACCAGCCTCCCATAAATTGTGCCACTGCATTCCTATTGTACTGGGCTCACCCAAATAGTGTAGGCTTTACTTCACATGGCAACATTTTAAATATCTGAAAATATGAACTTTTTCTTCTCCAGCCTCTATAGTCCCAATTTCTTTTCTCACAGGAGATAGTTCTTAGATCCTTCAAGATCCTGGTGTCCTCTTTAGGAAATAGGATATTTTAGTAATGATAATGGATAAAGCAATTTGTCTGACTAGTTTGGAGAACAGTCAAGCTATTGTTTCCTGAATTTATGGTACTATAGCTCCATAAATACACTTAAACTACATTTTTTTTAAACTACTTAAAAAATGTAGTTTGCCTCGTATATACCACACTCTCCAGTAAGCTTTGGGTTTCGTGACAATTTTTAAATGTCCACAGCAGGTACAAAATGCAATACTTCAGAAAATAAATTGGTAAAGAAAATGTAACAATAATAAGAAACATTTAGTGACATCACAGCATTTATTATTATTATTTATATCTCACAAAATCCCAGGAAGTGAGTTCTGTCATTGTGCCTATAATAAAGATGAAAAATTTCAACTTAGGCAGGTTAAGTAGCTTCCCTGAAGCCTCATAACTAGTTTATGGAAGAGTTAGTGTCTAAGTTTGACTCCAAACACTAGGTCTTGAGAACTGAGGAACAATGCTTTTGGGAGAAAATCAGCTAGGTGGCTATGCTAAACTCTAACTATGACAACTGAAATATTTTAATATATCTATATAATATATATAATATATAAATTATATATAAATATTATATATAAATTATTTAATATATTTAATTATTTATTATTTAAATATATTTAATTATTATACATTTATATAAAAATTATATATATTATATATTATTATATATTATATAATAAAAATACCCCTCAAGTTATATATAATATATATTATTTATATTTTTCCCCTCAAGTTATATATATAATATATAATATATATGTTTTTTTCCCCTCAAATTTTATTGATTTTCCAATCGTTTCCATAACTAGAATTTGGGGAATGCAACTTCTCACCCCCATATGTGTACATGCCTCACTCACCCTCCAGAGCTCCAGTGCCTGCGTCCTTGCGCTTCCTACCCTTGTCCTCTCCTCCTTCCCACCTCCCAGCAGTGACACCATCGTTTTCACAGCGTCTGACAAGACTGTTTTTTCTTTGGTTTTTAATATCCTACCGATAAGTGAAACCATCCAGTAACTGTCTTTCACTTTCTGGCTCATTTCCCTTAGCTCATCACCACAACAGAAGCAGTTTCAAATTGTGATGATGACGTGTGGGGATTTCTTGTTTTTGCTTTGCTTTGCGGCTACTGCCTCTTAAATGCAGGACTGTACAGGGAGTTTTTGAATGGAGGTTTATAAGGGTGTGTGGGTGGGACTCAAAAACTATTAAGGAAAGTCTGGTTAAATAAATTTTAAAGAAGAGTTGTGAAAAGGAGACATACAAAGTAGGTGGAGAACGCGAGCCCCGCGACATGGAAACCACAGAGCATCCGAAATGTGGAAGTGGAGGTGCTTAGGGACTTAATGGACTCGTTTGTTTCGTGAAAGAAAAGATGATGAGGTCAGACAGGGTGTATTTTATCTTCCAAGCTGTTGGAGGCAGTGGGCCACAAAGCGATGCGCAGGCAGGGGGCCACAAAGTCAGAGAGCTAGAGGGGGTATGTTTCTCAGCGGAAGTCTCTGGTCAGACCCCTAAGGCTCTGGGATGTGAGCAGCTTCGGGTGGTACATATGGGGGAGGTTTCTGGAACGCTCGACCAAGCACAACGAATATGAAAGACATGAACTATATACGTGAGCTATGTCCACAGCTCCCAAGTTCCTCCTTGGACACTAGTGTACGCTGAGTTTAGGCAGAGACAGATATCACTAGTAATGTATAGAGCTGCCGCCAGGCGATGGCTTGGGTGTTATTTCAGAGTCCAGACTTTTAAATGCGGCAGAGGGCGCACTGCCCACTGTTCATTATCGCTGAATACTCTCGGCTAGATTGGAGATATTTGAAGGCCAGTGGGATGTGGATAGCTTTATACAGCTTTAAGGTCTGAAAGGGGATAGAGGAACAGAGGAAGTGAGCCAAGGAGGTTTGGAATAGCTTTCATTTCTCCCCTAAGGGATAGTAATCAAGACTTCTGTACATAAGGACTCATATGCAATGGTGAGAAGGAAAATGCAAAGAATATAAAAGAGTTGGTTGAGATAGCCTAAGTAAATAGGGGTTGGAATTGAAGTGGAGGAAATATTGGAATAAGGATGTTTTGTAAGTCAGAAATGGATCTATCAGATGTTGAGAGATGGAGGAAGAAGACAGAGCCCATTCAAGACACAATGCAGGGCCTCCCTGGTGGGGCAAGGTGTTAAGTCTCAGCCTATGAGGCTATCTACACGAGTTCGATCCCTGGCCAGGGAGATTCCCATATTGCACAGCAGACCTCTCCTGGCTCGCCCGCTGCTCCCCTTAGCAGTGTATTTTAGTCGATCTGCCTGCTCTGCTCCCCACTCTGTCTCTGGGGAATCCTTTCATCACCCCACACCTCTGGCCTACACCCCAGCTCTTATATGCATAAATAAATAAATATTTAAAAAACCCACCACAATGCAAATGCCAGTGTCCACTCCCTATGAACCTCCCGCCCCCCCCCCCTCCCTCCTGCTCAGTTAATCTGGGCACAGATCAATTGTCCTGCCTTCACCTTCTCTTAGGAAATGTTTACTCTGTGTCACAAGGTTCTCAAGCACTACTCTTTTAAGAAGATTTACATTTTCCTTAATAAGCGCTCTGGGTAAGTTGTAAATCTACCCTGCATACACTGCATAGCAGAGTATATTTTAAAAGGTGCAAAACATTTTCCTTTTACCATTTGTGATTTTGGGAAATGATTTAAAACACATATGTCTTCCTTCCAATGAGCACTAAGTGGCGCTCTTGCCTAAAGTAAGTAAAAATTTCGGGGCTGGCGTTTGTGGAATTTTTAGCCATTTTGATCTGCGTGTGGTACAAGCCTTGCAACATTTCATTTAAAAAGCGGAAAGAGCCATAAATTTTTAAAATGCGAGAAGCAGAGTACAAGGAGGAAGAGGGAGGGAATGTGAATGGAAAATCTGCTTGTGATTCTGTAGTAGAAGAAACTACACTTAGAATTATGGTTTTCAGATTTCATTTGCCTAGGAATCACCTGTGGGTGATTCAGTAGTTACCAAGTTTCCCAGGTAATTCTGATGTGATTGTACATTCATTATCAAAGGGTGGTGTGGGGCAGCAGTTAAAGCAAAGCCTCTGGGCAACTCTCCTGCCCACCTAAGCAGGTGCCTCCCTTTTTCTCCTTTTCCTAATAAAACTGTCCTTTTAAAATTTAAAATAACTAATAATAATAATAATAATAATAATAAAGAGTAAAGCTACTGGAGCCACAGAGTCCAGGTCTAACTTCATTTACTACCTATAGGTAACAGGGCAAGTTACTTAGCATTTCTGAAAAGTACTAATTTGAAAATACTAATTTACAAGGTCCAAATGTTCAGTGATAACTAAGGAGCATTTGTGTTGTAAAAACCTTATTACGCCGCAGTTACTTTGTGCCTGACACTCATGTAAGGGAATTAAAAGTGTTAACTTATTTCATCCCTAACAGGTAAAAAACATTATTACCTTCACCTTTGCAAAGTGGGAAACTGAAGCACAGAAATGCTAAGTAACTTGCCCTGTTGCCTGAAGGTAACAATGGAGATGGAGGTGGACACTCGGGCTCCAGAAGCTTTAGTCTTTTTTTTTTTTTTTTTACATTTTATTTATCTTTTTAATTCCTTTTTTTTTGGTAGATGAACTGGGGTATAGGTCAGAGGTGCGTGGGGTGAGGGGATTCACCAGAGACAGAGTGGGGAGCAGTCTACTGGCAGATCTACTAAAATTCACTGCTGAGGGGAGCAGCAGGTGGGACAGGAGAGGTCTGCTGTGCCTTGTGGAAAGCTCCCTGGCCGCGGATGGAACCCTAGGTCACCAGGGAGGCCTTTATTTTATTTTATTTTAGTTTAGTTCAGTTTGCATTTTAAAAGGACAGGTTTATTAGGAAAAGGAGAAAAAGGGAGGCACCTGCTTAGGTGGGCAGGAGAGCTGCGCAGAAGCTTTGCTCTTAAATGCTGCCCCACACCACCCTTTGCAGTGATCACGTGTAAGAAAGTCCCCTTTAGCCCCAGCTTTGCTTTTGCTCAGCCTTTCCCAGGAGCCCAAAGGGAAACGAGGACCACATGACTGCATGAGACACAGAGGAAATACTCTACTAACTTCCCGATGGAGAAAAAGCTAGAGTAGAAATATTTCAATAGAAATCCACGGCTCTCCTCAAGGAACCCACGGGTGCTCACGACCCCCAGCCATGGTACTGCCCGGGGTCCCCTGTCCTCACAGGTACTGCTGCCCCCCCAGCAGCCCTCCAGCGCAGGGAGGGAGTGCACGTCACTGAAGGGGAAGCCTGGAGTGAGGAGCAGTCCCCAGTGACCTCTGCCCTCTGACCTGTGGTCCTCTTGCTCGCAGTGCTGATCCTGTGGCAGCTGGTCTGTGGGTTCAGCAATCAGCGAATGAGGAAAGATCCGAAACCTGACTGTAGGTTAGCAACCATCACACACACACCTCTGGGGGCGCGAGTGTTTATCTTTTTTCTATTAAAAGTAACAGGGTCACTGTGTACAGTTGGTTATGTTGCACGCTGCAAAATTCAAGAGGGTGACATTCACACAGGTCAAGATAAAATGGTGCTCACTAGACTTTTCTCAGGCCACAGCCGGCAGCATTCTAGGAGTTTCCTCCTAAGAGATGGTTGGAGCAGGTTGCAGATGAGTGGTAAAGGGAGCCTACTTAGCAAAAAGTCTGGTTAGAAATAAGCAATCGTAGTTTTGTTTGCTTTCAAGTGCAGCATACATAACTAATGCCAGGGCTGCCATCGGCCTTTGTCCTGCTTTTGGACTCAGTTGAAGAGCCTCGTTTCTCTTGTACAAGGACTCCCGTGTCTCTTGGGCAGGGACAGTGTCAGAGTACAGCTCTGGACCAAACACTGCATGACGTGCAACCATTGCACTGCTGTACAGTGTCCAACTAAAGCAAATACGTGAGCACACATTAGCATTGTAAATAGACTTCTGGGGTACGGTACACCACAACAATGAAAGGTTCTTCAATTATCAAGAAGGGCCATTGAGCCTCCCTGGTGGCGCAGGGGTTAGTCTCAGCCCTACCAAAATTAGCCAGGATTCATCATCTACTTCTGTCTCCTTCTGAGCATGCAGGCAGCAGAAGCAGACCAAACACAGTCTGTTTTGTTTAGTTTTGCCTTGTTACCATGCAGAAAATTTGAAATTCTATAAACTCCATAGTTAAAAATATTCCAGTTTCTTACACCCCAGCCTACATGAGGAATGCTGTTCCTCAAAGACTCAAAGACTCATCCCTCTCACCAGTCTACAGTCCCCCATTTCTCCATCTCCCGCCTCCCTCTCACCCTCAGACAGGCTACCTCTCCCCGCCTCCCGGGCTTCTGAGCCTTGTTAAAGATGTGAACTTCCGAGATTTGGAGCTCTTGGGCCTCCCTGGTGGTGCAAGAGGTTAAGACTCAGCACTATGAAGCTCTCTGCAGCCGCTGCAGCACTGGTTAGATCCCCGGCCAGGAAGCTTCCCACATGGCGCAGCAGACCTCTCCTGCTTTGCTTGCTGCCCATCTCAGCGTGTATTTCAGCAGATCCGCCTGTTCTGCTCCCCACTCCGTCTCTGGTGACTCTTCTCACCACCTACACCCCAGCTCTTGTATGCATAAATAAATAAATCTTTAAAAAAGAAATTTGGAGCTCTTCTAAAACAGATCCCTTCCCCATTTATTTACTCCTCAACCTTTCAAGCGGGGCATTTACAGGTGAATTGACTGTCACACCATGAAAAACAGAAGCCAGCATTTGCCAACAACACACACTAAATACTTTATTAGGTTCCCAATGGAGACGATGGTGTGTTAACATCTTAGTATAAATCGACCACTCTTTGCAAAGAACCCGCCTTGGCACCCACGGCCCCCCAGTCTTAGTAGCTCCTGTACTCCTGGGGCCTCAGCAGGTATTGGCGCCCTCGGTAGTCGGGCAACTAGTACAGGACCCAGTAGCCCTCCAGCACGTGCAGGGAGCCGGGCTCACTGAGGTGGGTGCGGTCCTGGAGGTGGCGCAGTCTTCGCTCAGCTCCAGCGTGAGGCCCTTGTGGTCCTCTTTCTCGTACAGCCGCAGCCTGTGGGGCCTGCCTGCTGGGGCCGCAGAGAGAAGCAACCAAGCAGCACATCGGCCTGGCGCGCTGACGGCTGGGAGGGCCGCTGTAAAGTCTGAGGCCTGAGATTCTGTGAGTCGTGAGCATGCCTGTGGCCCATCTCTTATACAGCATTTCAAAGTATTTACAAGCTCATTTTCTATTTCTTATCTAGGAGATGGCATTTTTTAGAGGTTCAAAGTCTGGCTTGGAATCCATCAAGAATGCAAATATCTTGATTCCTATCAATAATTCCCCCGGTTAATGCAAAACTTATACATGGGGGGTGGGTGGGAATGGAATGTAAAGTATTTTGACCAGTTTTTCTGTTAACATTTCCCCCCAAATTTATAAATTTACCACTATAACATATAATATAAAAAAATCTCATCCTTCGTGGTGATAGTAAGGTAGTACATGCAGATGTTGAAACAATGCTTTAGAGCTGAAATCTATATAATGTTATAAACAATATTAGTTCAATAAAAAAAATTAAATGCCTTCAGGATTCTTTTTTATATGATACAATGAAATTTGATTTCTTTGGAATTGACAAGTAAATATAAGTAAAGGAAAAAAAAACTCGTGTTTTATGGAAGCATTTCCTGGAGCTCCATCATTACAGGTTTCTTGGTTCTGTCCATAACGGGCATGTAAACTGTTTTATGCAAATGAAACGAGGATAATTTTCACATAATGTGGAGGTGTGATTATTCATCAAATATTTATGCATAATTATAAACATATTCCCATGGAATTAATTCACCTGAGCCTGTGTCTAAGAATTTCTTTTAAAATCATAAACTTCAGGAGAAAATTGGTTTAAATAAGTGACCTGAAACCAAAACTCACTGATTTTCCAAATGAAAGAAAATTACCTTTTCAAAGTCGAACACTGCCTTTGAATTACCTATTCTAGCCACAGTTTTCAGTTTCGCTACTTAAATGTGGAATCTAATTCATTAGCGATGACTTTACCGTAGATAAAAATTAATTTGTCAGACATACTGCCTCCACCACCACAACCAGCTTCCCACCCGCACGTTTTGTATTCGACCCCACTGTGATTTTTCACTTATTATAGACAACTTTTAATTGATCTAACAGTCAAAATAAAAAATAAAAGCGGCTTTCCCCTAAGTGAATTCTTTCTTATATTTTCTGCTGTTTTTGTGTAGCTGCCTGGGCTCAGACAGGTATCTAAAGCCCACTTCCCTTACTCTAACCTCCATCAACAACCCAGAGAAGACGCAGCTGGACAGACTCAAGCGGCACTCACGTGGGGGACGAGGCGGCAGGAGCGCACCCCCTCGCCCAGGCCCAGCCGCTGCGGGTAGTCGGGGTAGTCGCCCCGCGGCGGGAAGAACTGCTGGCCCAGGTAGGTGGGGCGCTCATAGAGCATCCAGCAGCCGCTGTCCACGCGGATGGAGTTGCAGCGGCTAAAGTAGGGCTGCAGGTTGGGACAGTCGCTGCTGTATTCGTAGCAGCGGCCCTGGAAGCCGCGGTCCTCGTAGAAGCTGATCTGCGTGAAAGAATAATTCAGTTCTTTCCCGCCAATAGATTTTGCGTAGAGGCAGCCCTCCCCCGCTGCCCCTTTTCTAGGCTTGTTTTTTGCTCACCTTCCCCATGGCTAGTCGACCCGGAGGATGCAAGTTCAGCGCGAGGGACCGGGGGCCGCGGGTCTATATAGCAGGGCGACTGCTGAGTTGGCAAGGACAGCACAAAAGAGCCCCAGCGGGTGAGTAAGGGGATTTTATGGATCCCTTTCACATGCTGCTTTCAGTGGAAATGCCTGTAGAGTTTGCCCTCATTCTCTAGAAAATTCTAACACTGTCCTTTGTGTGTCCCGCAGCTGCTTTTATCTGGGTTCTTAGTGTTTCTAAATTTATCAGCACATCAGTCTGAACTTTTGACCTAAAATTTATATCTCTATACGTATGGTTCAACCAAGCCCCTCTACTTCCTGGGAAAAATCTATGTTTTTATAGCTGTGCCCCAGATTTCCATGGAGACTTCCGTGAAGTGGAAATCTGCAAACTCTGAGTAGTTGTCCTTGGCCTCAGACACCACTCTGTCTTAAAGTTTCTTCCTTTCTTACCTATCTAGTGCGGAATACAAATCTGGGTCTATTCTTAGTGGTTTTGACTGTCTTGATGCCTTAAGACATAGCTACCAACTCTTTCTTTGGTCAACTCATATAAACAGATATCAGTCCCTGGAAGTCAGCTTGTGATAAGAATCAAGGACAGATTTCTATGATCATTGGGTACAAGACAGAGAAGTATACTCCTTTATAGACTGTACCCCTTTTATTTAAGACTGTGGGAGGCAGTAAAATCTCATGGGCATGAATGTGAGCTTTGGACTTAAGACTGTTTAGACTCAGAATACACACTTCATAGCTTGATGAACTTGGCAAGACATATAACTGCTCAGAACATGAGCTACTCCATAGGACTTATCTCATAGATTAGAGTATGATGGATGAAAAGGAAAAAAACAAAAACAAAAACAGCAGCCTCTGACATTGGTAGATGACCTGGCTCTCAGAGCTAGGACTAGTTAGCTCCCTTCTAGACATAAACAGTCTCACAGGATACCAACTCCAGGCAAGGCTACTCTGAAACATGCTGAAACAAGACAAAATAAGGCCACTTTATCCTTTTGTCTAAGCACAGGCAAAAACAAAGCCAGTGTTCCAACTACAAAACACCAAATAAGTGCCCCCCCCCCATTCAAAATGATTAACTGTCACTTCTTTATCAATCCCTGTTAGTTATAGCTTTATGCTCATTCTTGGCGGCTCTCCTCATACATTGACTTTTTGAGATAACAAATCATAAAGTCACCCCCACTTTCTGATATCCAGTCTAGAGTGAAGGAGATTTAAGGCCTTTCCCCAAATCACTCAACTAAAGCACAAATCCTGGTAATAAACCCAAGCTTCTCAATGACAAGTGTTCCTGCTTGTTAAAGATGGGAACTTCAAGAATTGGAGGAGCTCTTGGGCCCCCAAGAGCTAAAGGACATTGACATGAATAAATGGAATTATGTGGATAATGTTGGCACCACATTTGGCAAAAATGAGCATTGAAGATATGTTTGATATTAGTAACAGTGTGACATTGCTAGGGATGACTTCGTCCTACTGTGCCTCAAAGCTATTCAGTCCTCTCAAAGACACCGGAAAAATTTCTCTCCATGAAACCATCTTGTGGTGTAAGAAATGGCAGGCTTGGAAGGGACTTCTAATCATCTAGTAGTTTTTACCCTCTATGGCTTTTAAGCTCACCTGTGCTTATGAAAATGCAGATCACCAGGCCCTACCTCTCCAGAGAATTTGGCATCATTAGACCTGGAAAAAAGAGTCTAGGAAGATGGTTCTTGAGCCAAATTTGAAACACACAACTATGGTTTATTCCTACATTTATATGATAAGGAAAACATTTTGTCCATCCCTGGGTAATGTCTGCTTAGCAATTATACAAACATTCTCCTTAAAGATGTACGCAGAAATGCTGCTTTTTTTTTATAATGCTTCATATACGCATGAGAGCATCAAAGCAATAATACCAGTGTTGACAGTGCTGGTGAGAAAGGAAAAGAGATAAAGGGGTCAGAAAATGTATTATTATTAAACTTCCATCTTGTCACTGAAGTTGATGGCTTTATGTCGAAATTCATCTCAAATAGTCCAGTCTGTGAAATTCTAATGAAATGACTCAGTTGCTTCTCATAAGGGGTGGGAGACTTGCCTACCCATTTCCTCCAACACAGTATACCTGTGTCTCTTTCATAATTCCGCAGAAGGAAAGAGTGATTTATACTTTTCCCAGTTACTCTCCACTTGCATCTCCTGTCTTATTGGCTGGATTATCCTGTCCTCCTCCAAGCACCTGAACCCTGTCCAAGAACAGCACAGACTCAAAAGTTCTCCTGCCTCAGGACTCCCTGGTGGTGCAAGGGGTTAAGTCTCAGCACTATGAAGCTATCAGCAGCCACTGCAGCACACGATCAATACCTGGCCAGGGAGCTGACCCATATGGCACAGCAGACCTCTCCTGTCTCGCCCACTGCTTCCCCCAGAGGTATATTTCAATGGATCTGCCTTTTCTGCTCCCCACTCTGTCTCTGGTGACTCCTCTAACCTCCCCCCGCCCCACTTCTGGCCTGCACCCCAGCTCTTGTATGCATAAATAAATCTTTTTTAAAAAAAATTCTCCTGGGGCCTCCCCGGTGGCGCAGCGGTTGAGCACTGCGCTGTGGAGCTGTCGGCGGCGGCGACAAGAGTTCGACGCCCGGCCGGGGAGAATCCCACATGGCACAGCAGACCTCTCCTGACTCGCCCGCTGCTCCCCTCAGCAGCGTATTTCTGATCTGCCTGTTCTGCTACCCGCTCTGTCTCTGGTGAACCCTCTCACTGCCTCAAGCCTCTGGCCTGTACCCCAGCTTGTATATATAAATTAAAAAAAAAATTCTCCTGCTTCATTTCAGATCTTTCTTCTTCTCTTCCTGATGTCTATTATTTCCCCTTCCTCTACCCACCTTGCAGCTACCTTTCTAGAGTCCCATCACACCTCAGTGGGACTTTGAGCTGTCTCCTGACTCTCCAGTCTTGTCCTCCTCCAAATTGCACTCTGCCAGGATGCCAGGGGGACCCAAATCAAAGCACATCCAGTCATGCCACCGCTGTGGAGTAAATGTTTTGTGTCTCTTCCTCGATCCCCAAACTCATACGTGGAAGCCCTATGACGGTACCTGCCATGGTCTCGCGAGATGGGTCTTTGGCAATAACTAGACCACGAAGGTGGGACCCTCATGGTGGGATTAGTGTCTTTAGAAGAAGAGGGGAAAGAGCTCCTTCCCCATCTCTGTTGGTGTGAAAACAATAAGACTCTTACAAACCAGGAAGCAGACTCTCACCAGATGTAGGATCTGTAGTCACTCTGTCCTTGAATTTCCCAGCCTCCATAACTGGGAGAAATAAGTGTTTAAGCCATCTGATCTATGGTATTTTTATTACAGCAGGCAGAAATAAGACAGCTGATCACTGGCTTGGAACACTTCATCAGCTTTCACTGCCTCCAGAATCAAGCACTGGTTCCCAGTCCTGATGCTGGCTGTCCCAGAATTACTGCCCAATAGTACTGAGCCACGAGGGTTCCCAAATGCACAATGTTATTTCCACAATTCTCTTGTTTGTGATTCTTCTTATTGAGTCACCACCAGTTCTGCATTTTTTTCACCCAAAGAAATTTTACCCTCTTATCCCTCCCACCACCTGTCTTTTCAAGTTGTTTTTTGCTTTCCAACTAACATCATGATTTGTCCAAATTTTCCCTCCTGTAGCGTCACTGTTTCCTGGAATCCAGGTAACTGCTGTGAATCGCTTCCTCCTTGGCGCTGACCTGTTGCCTGAGACACACGCGGCAGACATCTAGGGGTCGAGGAGAACGGGGACCCCAGCTCATCTTCAGTCATCCCGTGTGTGTGCTGAAAGATGAAATCAAGCACCGTGCTGCTTCATGACTACAAGAGGGGCTCTCAGAACCATTTCCAGCCAGAACCAGCCGCATAACCATGGTGTCATTTGTGAATGCCCTTGGCAACACGTAAAGCAGACGTGCAGCTGTTAAAAGGAAAGACAGCAAGTGCCACAGAGAAAAAAAATGTTCTCTCACAACTAGCAGAGCTGGCGAAGTCCTAGTCAGAAGCTGTGACCTGATTACAGGTCACTGATACACTTCTCTGCCTCCCACCCATTGGTGTTCGGCTCCTGGTAAACCTTCGTTACAGCCATGATTGAACTGGCATGGGAAAGGCTGCCTGGTGTCCCCTGCCGCAAACTCACATCAGAATACACATGTCGACATAGAGTTTTCAACAAGAGCCAGCCAAGAAGTCTTTGCTCATGTTAGAGAAAACAGTTCTGTGGAAAGATAGCACCTCAAAACCATAAGCACGATATAATCTGTACTCACAGTCATTTGGTTGAACTGTTCCTACACACATTTCCAAGCTAAGCAATAGGCCTAATCAGCATTTTGGACAGGCACTGAAAGGCTGGAATATTTTCTTTTCCTAGTTGTCATATTTTACTGAAAGAAGGTCTGAATCTATTTTTCTCTTAATACTTTATTGAAATCATTTTAAATGTTTCCATAGCACATAGATCATGGTAAATACAATCAGTGACAATTTCATTTTGGATGGAAATTTTGGAAAACTGCTTCCTACACCACCACTCTGCAATACTCTGAGTAAAATGTGCTACAAAGCCAGCCTGCTCTGATGTGGAAATACCATATGTGCTAGGATTCTCCAGTCAGAATGTCTTCCAGTCACAATGAAATAGCGTAAGATACACAGATTTTTAAAATAAATGTACCCATACAATATGCTCCTAAGAAAAGAAAGCTGGGCATTCAAAATAACACTTCAATAAGTTTGTATCAAATGCGAACAATAAAGAAAAAGGTTCTGGAAAGAGTGGCTGTTTAAGATGTTTTTCCTCTCCCAAAGAGTATATTGTGAAGTGGTGCAATTTCACGTATCTAAGTGACCTGCAGGATAAAAAGATGATTTTGGTATCAAGCACATCATTTTAATATCAACATAGACATTAGCTTTCAAAGAGTATATTGTGAAGTGGTGCAATTTCACGTATCTAAGTGACCTGCAGGATAAAAAGATGATTTTGGTATCAAGCACATTATTTTAATATCAACATAGACATTAGCTTTCAATCTAGAGGGAAGTGAGGTCAAATATCAGATAATAAATTACTAAAAAACATGGATTAACGTAACAGAGGTGAAAAGAATTTCCATGGAACTGTTCTGAGACATTTGGAAATTGAGTTATATTTCTGAATTAAATTCAAGATTCCCACACTGGATCCTTTGCAGAAGAAAAAATGTCTTAAAAGGACATTATTGGCTCAATTAATAAAATTGGTAGAATAGATCAGGTAAAAGTATCAATGTCAGATTTTCTGAAGTTGATAACTAACCTGCTGTTATTTAAGAGAATGACTTTGTTCTTCCATATATACACAGAAATATATAGGAGTAAAGTGACATGGTGCATGTAATTTCTGATGGCTTAGAAAAAATGATCTCTCTACATACGCGGGGGCGGGGAGAGAGAGAAAGAGAGAAAGAAAGGACTGAAGCTGATGGAGCAAAGCATTAACAATTGACAAGTTGAGTAAAAGGTACACAAGGGTTCTTTGCACCATTTTGTACCTTTTCCCTAAACCTGACACTATTTCCAAATTAAAAAAATAAATAATAAAAGTAAGACTTTTTTGGCTAAATGTACCCAAAGCAAATGATTTCTTTTCCCTTTAGTAGTTGTGTATTATGTGTGCCACATACTATTTTGAATTTCATATACATTGCTTTGAATTTAAATTTAAATTGCCCTTTCCTCATTTCTGTGTATCAGTATAAACAGGGCCCATGGGTTGGCGAGTGCTCCCCTGGGGACCACTCACTTACTGCCAATTCACTAATCCACAATAACTACCGATTATCCACTGCCTGCAAAGCACTTTACATACATCTGGGAAATAATAAGGAAATAAAACATATTATGTTTCCATCAAGAAGCCAATAATCTTCAATGGTTGTGGAATAAAACACACATTGGGTAAAATTATATTTTCAAAATAACATATCCTTTAGGGTTAGATTTTCAGTATAGGAGGGTAAACAGATAAACTTCACAGGGTCCATGAAACCCTGTTTCAGAGATCTAGTTATTCACAATTAAGTTTAAAATCTCGATTATCATTGTGTACATGTGTATACGGATGTGCGTGTGTGTGTATTATTTCTGCAGTCATTACTGCTTTTCAGTTGTTTGTTGCTTTGTTTTTTAAAGTTTGCTACCCCTAACCTCATATTTTAAGAAAGTAACTTCAGCCTTAGAAAATTGTTCATTAACAAAGATATGGTTATAGAAAAGCTATACCTTCAAATCTCATTATAGCAAATACCTTTAAAAGAAAACACAACATAGCATTTCTTAATTCTGTTATAGTTCTAGAATCACACTTTAAAAACCTGATGTGACCAATGAATGCAAGCACTTCCTAAAGCATTTACCATGATAAAGTTATACTTCCAATCTGTCAATTGCTTGACTCTGAAACCTGAATAAATCCCCATGTGGTCTGGTCTATTCAGAAATTCACATTTACAAATTTTAAATTTTTACTTGTGTTTCTTGAAGCAAACCCAACTTATAAATTAGTGTACCAGTTTTCAAAAGTACCTTTCCTTCTTATATGACAAATCTCCAGCCAACACTGAGTCTCTCATTCAACAAAGTCCTAAAATAGGCCAGATTCTCAGCCTGTATCACCTGATTCTCTCCCTTTTCAGCTTTTATTATGCTGCCTTACTTGATCTTCCTGGCTTCTTTTTAAGTTTCCTTTTTCTTTTTTTTTTTAATTTTTGTGCAGAAGAACTGGGGTGTAAGCCAGAGGTGTGAGGGTGGGGTGGGGTGTGTGTGTGTGAAAGGATTCACCAGAGACAGAGTGGGGAGCAGAACAGGTGGTTCCACTGAGATACACTGCTAGAGGGAGCAGGAGCAGGAAATGCACTCCTAGGGTGAGACAGGAGAGGTCTGCTGGGCTGTTCTGGGGAAGGCCTTGCGGCGTGGGGTAGCTACTTGGCCGGGAATTGAACTCACCACTTAAGTTTTCTTTTTACTTTGCACATTACAGTTGAGAGTCTAGAGTTGAAACAGCAAAGCCTCTCCTCCCCTTCTCCTTTTGTTTACCATCCCTGCACCTCTCTGACCATTGTATCAATTCTGCAACATAAGTGTGCCAGAAATCAGATGCACAGAGCAGGGTTAGCAGAGATGCAAAGCAGGTAAAAATGAAATTCCTGTTAGTGAATAAAGGGATCAAGACTAGAAATGTTTGGAACACAGATATTAATATGAATATCCTAGACACACTTATTTGAATCAATAAAATAACAATTGATTAACTTTAATTAATCTCAAATTTAACTTTAATCTCAAATGCTGCAAGATAATAGTCTTTTTTTTTTTTTAAGGATTTACTCTCTGTCAAGGATTTAAAAAAATCTCTTAACATGCATAATCATAGCTAATCAGCTCAACACTTTTAGGAAGCTGGTATTGTTCCAGTTTTTCAGAGAAGGAAACTAAGGCACAGAGAGGTTAAGTAATTTGCCTGAGGTCACATTGCTGGTAAGTAGTGGACTTTCGGTTCAAACCTAGAGCATCTAACCCCAAAGGCTACACTTCTGGCCAGCATATAAATAAAGTATTCCCCAAATATTTAGTATCAGTTTGGTCCGATTTCTGTTTCTAGACCTACTTTGTTCCTAGACTGTGTATCCAGAGGTAATTTTTTTGATGATTTCCACTCCACGGTGTTTGCTTCCCTTGTAGAGTTGCTGGTCACAGTTTTACTCATTGCTCTCCTTCTTAACTTGAAACCTAGAGACACATGTAGAAACCATATCTGCATATGAAATGTTTTTTAATGAGCCTACCCTCCAGTTTTACATCCTTCCCTCCCAGGGTGCTTTGCTTCCATTGCCAAAGGTGACGAAGATATAAGACTTCCCTAATTTCAATAATGGAACCATATCAAGTCATAAATGTTGCAGGCGCTTTTAAATTCAAGCCAGAAAGAGAAATGTTATTGCTATAACGACTTTGACCTTACTTTATTAATTCCCCTCCTAATTTTACTTGAAGTTCTCTAAGCAGATGGAAGTAAACAAGCTTACTCTGTTTGCGGGCATATTCTGCTGCTTTGGGTGCTGTTAACATGGCAAAAGGGTGCAAAGAGAGGTGGAAAGGTGGAGTTCGGGGAACCTGAAAGGAAAACCATCTCAATTTTAAAAGCTGCACACTCTTTGTGCCATTAACACCTGCTAGTTACAGTCGTTGACCTGCTTCACCAACTAATCAGTTGTCTTTAGACATTGTAATGTTTTCCGATGAGGCTCGTTCCATGGGTCCTGAAGGTTAGCATAACATTTCTTGCTCCCATGCCCGGTTCCCTTTACCTACATGCCTTTCGTATCCTCATGCCTTCACATAGTTCCCTTTATCTGAAATAGTCATTTCCTTTTCTGCCTAGAGGTTCCCACTTTTCCTATAAGACATAGCTCAAATATCACCTTTTCTGAGAAACTTGTCCCAATGTCTCCCTACTTCCATTCTCCCACTCCGCCTTCCCCCTCACAAAAAAACAAAACCAAAAACATACAGCACAATTACTGACTCACTTGTCTGTAAGCTCCAAACATGTTGTCACACAGAACAGTGTGTTATAGTTATGATGGCTGCTGCTTTTCTACACTGGACACTTCTTCAAGTCTAGAACTGTCCATTCATTTTTCTATCCAACATGTTTTTCATGAACACCTATTTTGAGCTATAAGGAGCTGTGGTTAGTAAGACAGACGAGTCCTGCTTTTCTAGGACTGAGGAAGAAAGACAAACAGTAAGCTCTTAGGTGACTAGGATATCTACATATTTGATTAGATTAATAAACTGAGAAAGATGATGTGGCAGGGAGTTATGGGTCACCACTTCTTCAGACAGAATGGCCTTTAGAAAGAAGGGATGTGTCTGCTGAGACTTGTAGGATGAACAGCAGTCCTCTGTGGGAAGCGTTGGAGAGAAGCATTCCAAACAAAGGGAATAAGAAGGTCTTCTTGCAATGAACCTGTGTTTTCCAACAAAGAAAGGAAGCCAGTGTGGCTGGAGCATAGTGAGAAAGGGGGAAATGGCAGATGAGGCAGGAGGAGGAGAACCCAGTTGCCATGGGCCCTTGTTGCTGATGAGATGGGGCTGTACCTCACATTGATTCTGGATGCAGTGGAAGCCACAGAAATATTTTTAGGCACTAGTGTGACAAAATTTGGTGTAGTTTTTTAAAAAGATCACTCTGGCTGCTATGTGGAGAATGGATTAGAGTTTGGTAGTAGGAAGGCCAGTTAGCTCATTTAACCTTTTATCTCTGATGCCTTAAGAGGGCCTAGCATATAGGAGGCCTTCAAGTATTACTGACTAACTGAATACCTACTGTTCTAATCAAGGCAACAGTGATTAATAGCATGGATCTTACTGTCAATAGACTGTATTTGAATGCAATTCGCACCATCTATAAGATATGTGATTTTGGGCATGCCACTTAAATTTTCTGTGCCTGTTTCTTCATGAGATAGTAATAATAATACTGGTAAATACCTTATAGGGCTTGCGAGGAATTAAGAAGCCCTCAGAATAGTGTTTAGGGAAAACTATTAGCTTTAAAAATGACAATAAGTAGTATTGTATTTATCATCATCATCATCATCATTTCTCTCTGTGACTCACTTTTTCTGCTGTATAGAATTATCCATGGCAGCAGCCTGGCCACCCTGTCTTTTGCAGGGTCCTGCCTTATCTGCCAGAGAAGGCTGAGTGAATTGCTAACAAATAACCAATTAGAACCAGGAGGGCTAGAGAATTAACATCCTTCTGCAATATCAGCAATTATGTTTTCTTAGTTTCAGGAGTGATATTCTCTTATTTCTAAAGAGAAAAAGATAATTATAGTATTCTCTTTTTGTGTGCTTTGCACCAATATGCCACTTCATAGACAGGATACCTCTATACGATATAGAACTGGGGCAAACACCAAAAGACAAGGATGACAAAACAAATATCCATTTTTAGAATGTCCAGGTCAGTAGAAAATTTTTTACTCTATCACCGAAGAAAAGTGCTAATGTACTCTCAGTTCATTAAAATCCTATTCTCGACAATTGGCATCCTTTCAAACTAAGTATAAATCTGTATTTCCATAAGAATTTGAGCTCTGGGATAATTGTGTGGTTCACATACGAGTTTTTTTCCCTTTTATTTATAGACAGGGGCTAGATTTATATATTATTTTCCAACTAACGACAGGAATGAGCCGAGACTTGGAAGAAGGCTGGCTCTGAGGAAAATTGGTGGTGCCAGATCTGTCCTGTTTACCCTCAGACTCTGTGTAGGTAAGAAGTAAATGTCTGTTTTTCACGATCACTATGGATTTTCTTGAATTAAACAGTAAATGAGGTTGTGTTCTCTTTATTGACAGAGTAATGTATCACCACCTCAGTGGGGACACTGTGAAATTTGACCTGAGTCTTTCAGTCAAGTGGCAAAATATTTGCTGAGAGTTTACTTCATCTCCAACATTGCAAAGAATTAAACACAAGCATAACTGTGGCTCTAGCCTCAAGAAGTGCATAATCTCTTCATAAAGATGACTCTAAACAGAAAGTAGTCGAAGGTGTGTTAGGGTGGGACAATTCTGGTTATGATAGCAGTCCTAGGGAGAGCAGGTGCCAGGTCTAAGGAGGAGTATTGGCTCACACAGCATCCTGGATGCACTTCTGCACTTTGAAGGTGCAACACTAATGCTTTCCACACTCTAGTTTCCTTATCCATGGGGGAAGATGATTTTTAAAGTCAGTCTGTCTCCGATATGCTAAGAACTTTCTTGTGTCCTGATAATCTGAGTTTATTGCTTATATGAAAGTTACTTTTATTTATTTAAAATTTTTTTTGAAGATTTATTTATTTATGCATACAAGAGCTGGGGTGTAGGCCAGAGGTGTGGGATGGTGAGAGGATTCACCAGAGACAGAGTGGGGAGCAGAACAGGCAGATCCATTGAAATACACCTCTGAGGGGAGCATCAGGCAAGACAGGAGAGGTCTGCTACGCCATGTGGGAAGCTCCCTGACTGGGGATGGAACTTGTGCTTGTGCTGCAGTGGCTGCAGATAGCTTCATAGTGCTGAGACTCAACCCCTTGCACCACCAGGGATGCCCTGAAAAGTTACTTTTAAAATAGTATGAAATTTAAATTCTAAACCTAGATAGAGTTAATCATATCCTCTTTTTTGCTTTAAAGCTATTTACTCATATCTTAATTGTGGCAATGTAAAAGTTTCTATGAGTTACTTCTTGATTCAAGTACTTAGTGAATGGCAAATTATGTCCAAAGCACATTTAACACGAATATCTTTTAGATGGAAGGAGGAGGGGAAGAAGACATCGATAAGTAATGGAATAGAGCTGTGCATGGAGGGCGCTAGCAGGGGACATGCAGGAAGGGGTGAACACACAGGTTATAATCTTCACCTGCCTCTTAACCTGGAGCAGAACTTCCTCCACTATCATTTTGACATCACTGAGGCAGCGGGCAGAGAATTTCTGATCCTTGGTCTCAAAGCAGTTGGATATATGCTTGTGGCAATCAAATTTCCCCAAATAAAAGTAGGACATGTGGTCTGAAAAGACAGTTTATCACTGCCCCAGAGGCTTTAAAAATGTGGTTGGGATGTTGCAAAATCATATTTCCTAAACATTTTCACGTTTATGGGGAAAAAAAGGGGCAAATTTAAAATGGGAAGTGTACCCGAAAATTTAGGGCTTGACTGATTATATCCTATAGTTATTTTTCTAAAAATCGAGGTTATGTATAAAAAAAGGACAAGTGACCCACAGAGAAAATGGACAAAAGAATTTAACAGATTTTACAGAAGTAGAAATATGAATAGTTTTTCCTTGGTAATCAGGGGAATGTAAATTAAGACCACAATGTACAGTTAATAAACTGACAAACTTTAGAAGTCTGAAAATACCAAATGTTGCTAGCAACCAGATATCCTATTTTGCAAGCAGAAATTTAAATTGATGCAACTATTTGGAAGAACAATATGACCTGATGTAGCACAAATTCTGTGATGTAACAATTTAAGTCCTAGGCACACAACATACAGAAATTCTTTCACTGTACAATAAGGGACATGTAAAAGAACAATCCAAATATCTAAAACAGAAGAACATATAAATAAATTGTGGTATATTCCTATCGTGGAATACTACAAGTAGTGAAAGTAATGTGACAATGTGATGAGTTTGTGCAACAAGTTAAGCGAAAATACACAAGCCATAAAATGATAATTTGCTTCATTTCATTTATATGGCATCATTTCTCTATAAATATTGCTTTTATTTCATTGATACAAAATTCAAAGATCATGCAAAACTAAACACTAGATTGATTCTGGTGTATATGTGATAAAACGAGAAATAAATCAAAGAGGATGATAAATACCTAATTCAAGATGGTGAACACCGGGTTGAAAAGAAGGATGTGGGGTTAGAGGAGTTACCCAGAGAGTGTTAAAACTCTTGATTTGTTTCATTTCATACACATTTAATACAAAGGATGGACTTGTTTGCCATTATAAATAATTTTTAATTGTGTGAGACCCTTAGTTGAATTTTTTTCCTATGGGTCCACAGGCAGAGAAAATGGCTCAAAGTCAGCAAAAGACAGTTCCTAATGAGCAGAACCTGAGGTTAAGGCCCTGGTGAACACTACTGGGCCTATGATGCTTCTCTGTCACCAGATGGCAGCAAAGAGCCCTGAAGAAAACCTCTGGGCCTGTGTACAATGCCCACGTTGTGTCCTGCGGCTGTACAGTAGCCACACAGTCTGTATAATCTGATCAGTATTCAACAGGGTTTTAAGTTTCTCCTTGGGAAGGATTTTAGCAGTTGCTAAGGAAACTTTTTTATCTGAAGGAATCAAAGGTCATTTAGATATATGCAGCCATTAAAGAAGAACCTTTGGCAATACATTTTTTAACAACCCCATCTCCTTGTTAAAAGCATTTTAAAAAATTATGTTAAATGCCAAAGGAATGCTTTAAAATAGCTCCTACAACTTAATTTATGAAGTGCTACATTTCTGTTGAGAATTCCTGCTGATTTGTTATTTAAAATCTGGAGGTCGGGCCTCCCTGGTGGCGCAGGGGATAAAGTCTCAGTGCTATTAAGCCAACGCCGGGCCGCTGTGGCAAGAGTTTGACCCCTGACAGAAAGCTAACCTACATGGCGCAGCAGACCTCTCCTGTTTCATCCCTGCTCCCCTCAGCAGTGTATTTCAGTAGATCCACCTGTTCTGCTCCTCACTGTATACCCCCACCCCCTAAGCTCTGGCCTATACTCCACTTCTTGCATGCATAAATAAATAAAAATAAATCTTAAGAAAAAATGTGGAGGCCACAGAGAAGAGCTGAAGTGTGGGCATAAGAGGAAGGCCTGAGCTGGTATTTTTGAGATGGGGGAGTTTGGGAGGCCCAGAGGGGTAGAAGGTCCACAGATTCTTGTATTTGTAGCTCAAACCATGTCAAACCCCTCATGATAACTGGTGGTCTAAAAATTTGCCATTTGGGGATATTTGGCAAAGTCTAGAGACATTTGTGGTTGTCACAACTCAGGGGAAGCTACTGGCATCTAATGGACAGAGGCCAGAGATGCTGTCAAACATCTCACAGTGCACAGGATAGCTCCTGGCCCCAGCCCTACACACAACAAAGATTTGTCTGGTCTAAAATGTTGAAAAACCCTGATTTAGAGGAATCTAGAGAAAATCTGATACCCATCTCCTGAGTACCAGAATCCTTGACTATTTTGAGGCTTCGATGTGCCAATCACTAAGGGCTTCAATGGTGCTAACACCATCATTAGTCCCTGTTTTTGCAAATGTAATTGAGGCTGACAGAGCTGAGAGGACAGGCCTGAGATTATTCTGCTTGTAGATGGTGGAGCTGGGGTTCAGGCCCAGGGAGCCTGGCTTCAAAATTCTCATGTTTAATTCTTACACAAATTGCCTTTCACATGTAAGTCAGTAAATGAACCAGCATTCATATCCCGTAACAATAGACAAATGCGGGTCTTTGAAGGAAGGGCCCTGTGTGAAGACAGTATCTGCTTACTTTCATAGCTAATCATTATGTAGTCTGTGTATATACCCAGGCTTTTTATTATTATCACTGACTGTGAGGACAGGGGTTGTGTGTAACAGAACAGAGAAAGACTCTTCAGTGAATAAGTGCATAGTTGATAATTAGGTAGAGATTGACTGGCCTCCCTCTAGAGAGTGTGTTTGCCTGATCTGGCCCCTTTCGACCTGGTTCTTTCTAACTACTGAGACGCCCATGTTTGAAAACTATGATTGACAAACCAGACAGTATTGGAGAAGTCCACGGTGTCACCCTTTCAGCATATAACCTGCCATCTTTGCCCTTTGGCCATGTAAGGAGAGAAACAGATGAGAGGTCACTGAGTTTTGTCTGGGACTTCTCCCATGCACCAGAAGATGAGGGGGAGAAAAGGCAGACAAAAGAAACAGAAGCACTTGGGCCCAGGTATTTGTGTGTATATGTTTGGGGTGGGGGTGGGAAAAGGCACAAAGAGAGCAACTTGGAAGGAAGAGCTGGAGAAAAACAAGTAGGAAGTAAGCAGCATGCTTTGTTTGCCTCTCGAGAAGCCCAACGAGCAGGCTTCCTCTGCAAGTCAAGAAGAGTTTGGTGTCTCAGGAAAACCAGGCTCAGTGTGACTTTTATCACAACCAAGATAGTTGTTAGTTCCATGTAAGATATAAAGTCCATGAGAACAGTAATCTTGTTTGAATTGTCACATGATGTCCTTTGTACCTACAACTATATAGATTGAATCAATGAAGAGTGAGTTGAAACCAGAGGGATCACGGGAATACAGCCTCAAGATTACAACCAGGTAATAAGCAGATTCAAATGCTCAGACAGTTGGGTCAAAGTCACAACACTTCGTAAAAGCTTGACTCCTAAGCTGGTCTGGGGCTCCTGACTTTATTTGACCCCACTGTTTGCAGTATGATATGCAGGAAAAAGAACAAGGGAAGCAGGTACTCTGTAGCGTAGGCCTGCCCTTGCCCTGGCCCCCCTTCCAAGCTCAGGGGGGCACTGAAGGCAGCTGTGTGAGCTGAAGGCCTGGGTGTGTGTCGGTGGGTTCTCCCTGCTCCCCTCCATGACGTCTTCTTTCCTGCTGCATGTCTCTGTCCCACCCTATTTCTTTTTCTTTGCTCTCTTCTAGAGGAATCTAAAGATAAAAGGATCGATAGGTCATTTCTAAACAGCAGCCCATATTTAGATGCTTACAAAATATTCATATAGTCATAAATAGCAAAAGGTGCACTGGCTGTAAAGATCACTCAGAACACTCTTTTTTTTTTTTTTAGGTCAGATATGGAAGGCCAAGGAGAGAAAGGGACCTCCCATGTCACAGCAGCTGAGTCACAACTCTGCCCAGGTCTCTGCTTCCACTGTAGTGATTTCAAAGTGGTTTTGTGGGAAGAAGAAATGTGGCAGCAATAAAACAGACAATTTATCCTGAGACTGTAACTTGTCCATCTTGTTCTAGCTCTGGATTATAGCACACCATCCAAGAGAAGCACTTAGATTTACCAATCTACACTCCGGGAAGTGTAAGAAATTCAGTTCATTAGAAACAGGCAGAATCTAAACTCAAAGTCTGGTGTGTTATTTGCTGCCTCTACACAGTTCCACACAAAAGATATTTGTGACTAAAACCATCTTCAACATAGGAAAGCATTTTACAAACATTTGTTACCAAAATAAGATTCAATGCCTCTGGTTTGGTATATTTGATATAAAAGAATTATTTCATGCTTGAAAATACATTATAAATTTATAAAATAAGGAAATTCTATATAAGCTCTATTATATTGATAGTCTCAGGTCATTCTTACCTTGGCTGCACCAGAATTGGCAGAAGAATCAACCCCATAAATTCTAAATACTTCCTCAATTGGGATACTGTTCTGTTAAACAACAACAAAAAGTATTATTATATCATAACTTATCTTTTATTACAAAATAAAGTTATTATAGCTCCAGTATGTCTAATACCATGCCTGAATAATGTGGGCACTAGATAAATAAGTTCAAATGAATGGATAAAATAAAATATCCAGATACCAATTATTTATATGTTTCATTATGGGTTTTTTGGTTTCTTTTGTTTTATTTTTTTTGTCCCTTAAATAAGCATTTTCATAATACAATATAGAACTAAAAATCTTTTTGTTATACCTTTAAAAAGAAACATTCAACATGACTAAGTCTTTACCATTTAGAAACACTGGTTGAAAGATAAAATTAGTATCCATTAACACCACAATGGGCAAGTAGATATGAAATTTCCATATACACAAATACTGTTCTTTTCCTTACCATTAAGACTCCAGCGTAAGATGATAAAATCATTGCTTCTCGTTCTTTACGGTTTGGGTATATAGGTCTGCCACGAAATGGCATTTTTCTAAGGGGGGAATACGAATAAAAAAGAATGGAGAGTTTATTCTTGGGTTTTTTTTATTTGAACCGACTATGGTTGTGGTAACAGTCAATACGTAATCTCCAGTGGCTGTGTGCTATGCACATATTCACAAAATGGAAATGATTCTAAAATACACACTTAGAATTTTGGATCTCCCAACAGTGGGAATGAATCTATCTGCATCTATTCATGTTTTCACAGCTATCAAACATTGGCAGACTGGCCACTAGTGTGTACAGTTATGGTTTTGCCAACTGGTATGCTTATCCCTTCTTGCAGCAATTGCTTGGGGGAAACGGCTATATGCTTCCAGGGAAGCCAAAACATCCCTAGGTTCCAAAGATGGAAAACTAACTTTGTGGACAAAGTCAGTGTATTCCATCCCTGACTCCACCCCCTGAGAAGTCAGGCAAACGGCCATTGAGACGCAGTTCTGTGATTTAGTTTTCATCTATTCTCCTCTGGACTGAATGTTGTGATAAAGTGGCTGAAACTAAGAAAGCGAGCACTCAGAGAGCATAGTCAAGAGGTAGATTCTGAAGACATGGTTTGAGTTTAAGCCCAACACAAATTTCCCCATGGACTTTTCAGATTTCTTGGTCTATCTGAAAAATTATGACATGTAACAAATCCTTCCTGCCCCTCTGAAGTGTATTCAAACTGAATTTTCTGCTTATTATAACTAAACTCTAACTAATACAAATCATCCAGAACCAGTGTGTATTATATGGTTGTGGAATTGGTGATATAACTTGCCTGTGCCATAAGGTTTAATACTGGCCATGTTCTTATCAACTGAGTGGTCAGTCTGGCACACATGGCAAAAATGCCAGTCATCCTGCAAAGAATCCATGCAGCTGTGGTTCAAGCAGCTTAGCTCAGGTACATACCAGGCTAAGTGCTTAAGAAATCATGTTTAGGGACCTCCCTGGTGGTGCAAGGGGTTAAGTATCAGCACTATGAAGCTATCTGCAGCCACTGCAGCACGAGTTCGAACCCTGTGATCCTGTCTTGCCCGCTGCTCCCCTCAGCAGTGTATTTCAGTCAATCTTCCTGTTCTGCGGATTGTCTCTAGTGAATCCTCTCACCACCACCCGCAACCTCTGCCTGCACCCCAGCTCTTGTATGCATAAATAAATAAATCTTTTTTTTTAATATTTTTATTTTATTTATTTATTTATTTATTTTTATGTATGCGTATAAGCTGGGGTACAGGCCAGAGGCGTGGGGCAGCGAGAGAGTTCACCAGAGACAGAGTGGGGAGCAGAACAGGCAGATCAGAAATACACTGCTGAGGGGAGCAACGGGCGAGGCAGGAGAGGTCTGCCGCACCGTGTGGGAATCTCCCTGGCCGGGCGTCCACCTCACGTTGCCGCTGCTGACAGCACCACAGCGCAGCGCTTAACCACTGTGCCACCAGGGAGGCCCAATAAATAAATCTTAAAAATGAAAAAAGAAATCATGTTTGATAGTTCTTAGAAGATTGCTTCCTCTACCCAGAATCAACCATTTCTTGGTCAATCTGAGAAATTATGACATGTACATAGTAGAGCACAATTGTAATTCTAAGGCAGAACATTCTATGCAAGAAAGAGCTTCATCTGACAGAAACTAATGAGCTGAAATGCAAACTATGCAAATATGTATGACTTCCCCGAGTTGACTGCTGTGGGGTTTCTTCAGGTTTCAAATTGAGGAGGAACACTCATTTTCCAGTGTTTTCAAATCAGTGCCACACAGTGGAAGCCACCAGACAGGACTTCATCATTACTCATAGTCACATATTAAAAAAAGAGAGATCATTTCAACTTACACTTCCTCCCACTCGAGCCTAGCCACGTCTTCGGAGTGATCCAGCCATTGCAAAGCAATGCTGATGGCCAAGTCATAGTGTGCCTGGAGGCAGAAAGCACAAAGAGCAAAGGAAGCTGCTTGGTATTGGCCCAAGTGCTCTTGGACACAGGGAGCGCGCTGGAGCTAAGCCTGGTTTACTCTCTTGTTATGTCCGCCATGCTAAGCTTCATGGGCTGGGTCCAGTACAGAGATGCTCAGGCAGGAATATTTAGGAATCTCGGTCACTCCATTTACCTCCCACTAGAGCAGTTTCTTGGTTTGTGTGGGTTAGAAATGAATGCTAAACTGGGAATGGGAATCTGGGCTCAAATTTCGGTATTGCCAACAACTTGTGGTATATCCTTGGGTGAGAAACTGGTATTTTCTGGGCTTCTGTCGACTTACATTTCAAAATAGAAAAAGGTGAAGGTAGGGGGAGAGGGAAACACAGAACAATTTCTAAATCTATGGGAATGACCGACCCTCTAGAAATGTGCTTCCAGGACACATCCTAAGGAGTTAGGGGGCAATCTGCAGGTCTTCAGAGAGGTGACCTCCTTGGGGCTGGGACTTGACAGATGAAGGGAATTTCTATGGGTGGAGAAGGTCCTTCCAGATGAAAGGCCCAAGATGAGCAAGAAACTGGATGTGGACTGGATTAAGTGACTGGCTAAGAGTCTCATAGACAGTGAATAACTGAGGACCAATGTGAAGTTTCATTCTTAGCCTACTGACCACCTTTTCCTGGCCATCTCTGAGCTGATTCATTTAGCTCTCAAAATATTCCTTACCCACCCACCCCTCCACCCAAAATAAAAGAATGGTTTCTTTTTTGCTTTTAGATGGATTCTAAGGTTCTATCTAACATTCTCTAAATAGCTCTTCCAGAAGTGAACCAAACCGAAAATGAATGAAAGAAAGATAAAAGGACACAAGAAAGAAGGGTGGGAGGGAGGGAGGAGAAGAAAAAGGAGAGAGGAGACAGAGAGAGAGAGAAAGAGATGGAAGAAAGGAAGGAGTGAAGGAGAGAAGGAAGGGGCAGAGGGAAGGAGGAAAAGGGGGGAGAGAGAGAGAGAGAGAGAGAGAGAGAGAGAGAGAGAGAGAGAGAGAGAGAGAGAGAGAGAGAGAGAGAAAGGAAGAGAGAAAGGAAGAAAGACAGAAACTTCAATTGTTGACGCCTAACCCAAAAGTTGATTCAGGGCCTCAAAGTATCGGCATTGTCCATTTGCTCATTAGAAATGCAAACTCCCACTCCCAGTTCTCCTGAATCAAAACAGCCTTGTAATAAGAGCTCATTAATGTATAAGAAGCACTTTTCTAATTGATTTAAAATATGAACAGAGAAGTATTGTAGAAGCCCAAGGCTTACTGCTTATTTGGTTCCAGGGAAGTCAGACAGGCAGACAGGGAGTACAAGACAGTTTCTTCCTCATTCACTTAAGAATTGCAAATGGGTAAGCACACAAAAACTAAGGATTTCCTCATTTTTTAAAAAATTAAATCTTTCACAGTTTCTTCTTCAATTCATTACACAACATGAATTTGAGTTTCAACATAAATAACAACACAAGGGACGTTACAATTACAAATTCCTTGTTTTTTTCCTCATTATGCAAATAATAAAAAAAGATCATGTTTGAGATCTACATGATAGTTAATCTTGACAAAAATTCTAACATCATGTATATAACATTTATAGACATATATATTACATTTATATTGCCTCTTAATCTTTTCTCTCCTAATAGCAAATAACAAAAGCCTCATAACTTTTCTCTTTCTTTTTGCTTTAACCTTAATGAGTTGAAAAGACCATATGGTTAATCCTAGCATGAAAGATGAAGTAGAGGAAATTCTGAGGGGAAAGCAAGGTGAACCTTGTTATTTTATACATTCGATCCTGTTTTGTCCCCTTAATACACATATAACATAAATGTGACTCATATCCGCATGCCTTTCTTTACCATATCATCTAGAAAGGTGAGTTGCCATCTTCCTTTTGGGTCAAATTCATTTTCCCGAAGTCTGATGCCAATATAATCTCCCCTTAAAAGCAAGAGAGCAGCATTGAAGCATTGGGATGACAAGGGATCTGAACCTTCAAACCCTCCCTCCTCTACCAAAATACCAGACAAGTAACTGATGGCTCTTGTAGCTGAGTTAATATTTAATTTGATTTAAATGGCCACCCTGAAATGCTGAAAGTTTAAAATATGTAACTATAGTCAATTTAAATCATACATACCTAAAAATTAAACTCACATGATTGGAATAGAATCTATAGACAAGCAGGGAGTCTGACAAATTTTCATACACAGAAAAAGTTTACAAAACCCCAAAGATTGAAAATCACTGTTTAAAAGAAAGATTGCTGCCCATGTTAAACTTGGGCAGGTTATCCAAACTGAAAATGCCCTGACACAAAGCATTCCCTACAGATGTCTTCTGCCCTAAGGCTTTTTCTCATCAGAATGTAGATACCCTTAGGAGGAGTCATGCATACAAATGCATTACTAATTCCACTGTAGTTTATCATTATCAGAGCCTTTTAAACAGTGACTTTTAATAAGGGGAGGACAGAACAAAGGTCCTGGGAGATTAGCAAGGGGTTATCCTAGCAAGGGTAAGACTTCGGAAGAGGGACTGGGTGCAGGAAAAGGACTCTGGGGTCTCCAAGATGGATCTCTGCAATTTTTTTTTAATATATATTTTTATTGTTATTTATATCTTTTACATTTTGTATTTCCCTTGGGTAATCCCCCACCAATTCACCCGTGATCCATCTCTGTGGTCCCTTGTGTTCTTTTCTACTCCATTTTGTGCCCTTATCCTCCCCCACCCCCCACCCCCCCAAGTGTCTCTCTCCTATTTGGTTTCCCTATAGTCCTGTTATAAGTGAAACCATTCGATATTTTTCTCTTTCTTTCTGGCTTGTTTCGCTGAGTATGATCCCTGCAATTTGCAGCGACATGGATGGAATTAGAGGGGATCAGGATCTCTGCAAATTTTACACTTACACATATTGTGCAAGTATTCTGATTGCCAGTTCTGATTGCCAAGGTTTTTACTATACACTTTGGGCAAATTACTATGTGGGGGATAAGTCTGTTTCTGGCTGTAGACGCTCTTCTTCAGTCATTAAGCTCTTCTAGATTGATTTTGAAAGGTCTTGAATTTTTGCTTTGTGAATCTAAGATACTTTATTTAAAACAGTCTAAAAGCATTATTTGGATATATAATCTATTTGTATTAGCTCTAGAATTCCAGTTTTAGTAGAGGAGCTGGAATTCCTGCACGTTTTATTTTTTACCTTGTGACCTCTAAACACCTACATGTAAACATATATGAATTAATGCATAGTTTACTCCCACATTTCTTAAGGACTTGTTAAAAGAATGATCTTAGTAAGCAGAGAAAAGACATTTGATGGGAACTATGAGAAACTCTTTGAGGAAGAGGCTATTAATGTTGTGCCCATAATAAATATGAAATAGAACATAATTTTCCCCCCCTTTTTATATGGTTCATGAGCTTCACCAAGGTACCAAGTCAAAGAAAAACTACCACAGAAAGAAAATATGTCTGCATGGGAAAACTTGATGTTTTCCTGGTTAAAAATAAAGTTGACGTGACAAGAAAAAGGAGATGAATTATTTAGTTGATGAGACTGATGTTAAAAGAGGCAGTGATTGTGATTTAAATGCTGGGATCTTGGTATATTTTTCAAAAATCTCTCCTATGTCTTTTCCCATGGAATCTGTTCAAAAACACACCCTGCCAGCACAGGCTGGCTGGGCCAGGAGCCCAGCATTTTGGGTGTGGAATGCAGAGGCCTGAGAGTGCATGCTGCTGACAGAGCCTTGTTCCCAAGAGATCCAGCATCCCGCTGGGTACCACCTCGGGCCTCTTGGGCAGCAGGCAGAGGCCAGGCCATCGGACTTTCTCCCATAGAGTAGGAATAGATCCTTCCTTAGACGTTTATTCCCCAGCTAACATCACCTAGGACATGAACCCACCAGAAGCCACACATAATAAATGAATGTTATCCTTAATCGTACTCACAGGAGCTTTTTCATTTCCTTTTTCAGGAGCCTCCTTTCCATGATTAAAGGTTTATCCAGTTGAGCAGGTAGCTGCAGCTTATACTGCACCTGGGAAGATCCAGCCTCTTCGAGCCTACGGACTAGAGCAGCAAATCAGAGAGAATTTGAGTTAGGGATGCTATCACTGCAAATACCAGTCACGGAGTCCTAGGCTCCGGAAGGGATCCGAGAACGTGCAGCGCTCAGGCCTCTGAGCCAGAAGCTTCCAGGTCAGCCAACTGCGTAAGGTTATGCCTGGTGCCTGGAGTTTATTTGACTCTATTTCTTTGAAGTTTTACAACATCCTTCATTCAATTATCCTTATAATAACCTAGCCAGTAAAACAGACCTGGATCACATAACAGTGAATGAGACTACTTGGGCAGAACCATGCAGTCGTGGATGGTTTGTGATCTGAGTACGTTTGAGTTCCGTATGAATTAGCATAGCAATTCCTAGTGACTCCTCCTGGCGCAGTGGCTCATAATAGAATTTTCTGTAGAACCCACTTGCAGCCACCTATGACCAGGAGGTTCTGGAAAGAACATATGGTCATGACAAATGACAGGCCTTGTCTTCATTTCCCACCTCAACCCTGAATCAGAAATTGGAGTTCAAGTGTTGGTGTCAAAAGGGGTTTGAAGTCACAAGAAGGGGTGTGTGTGTGTGTGTGTGTGTGTGTGTGTGTGTGTGTATAAAATACACCTCTTTCCAGGGAAAGGTATAAATGAGCTATCTGCTAGTTCTGCAATATTTTACTTCTTAAAGAAGAGTTAAAGCAGGGCCTCCCTGGTGGCGCAGCGGTTGAGCGCTGCACTGTGGAGCGGTCCGCAGCGCACGATGCGAGTTCGAGGCCCAGGAGAATCCCACATGGTGCGGCAGTGGGATTGTCTCCGCCCGCTGCTCCCCTCAGCAGTGTATTTCTGATCTGCCTGTTCTGCTCCCCACTCTGTCTCTGGTGAACTTTCTCGCAGCCCCCCTGCCTCTGGCCTGTACCCCAGCTTGTAAGTATAAATAAATAAATCTTAAAAAAAAAAAAGAAGAGTTAAAGCAATTTAAATCTGTGGCTACCAACTATCTGTTTCACTTTGGACAAATGAATTTGTTTCTCTGTGTTCCTTTTCTGTAAATTTGTGATGGTTCATTTTATGTGTCAGCTTAGCTGAGCCACTGTGTACAGATATTTATTCAAACATTACTTTGAATGTCACTGTGAAGGTATTTTTTAGATGAGGTTAACATTCAATTCATGAGACTCTGAACTAAGTCTCATGAGGCCATTCAATCATTTGAAGACTTCATTAAATCACTTGAATAGAAGAGTGACCATGATCTCTCCCAAGGAGGAAGGAATTCAGCCAGTAGATGCTTTAGGACATGACTGATACTCTCCCTCAGTCTCCAGCTGACCCGTCCATCCCGTTAGATTTTGGACTGGCCAGACTACCACTATCACGTGAGTAGGTCCTTAAGCGACCTACTCCTCTTATCCTTATTCTCTCTCTCTCTCTCAACACACGTACACGTGCACACACACGCACACACGATACACTATTTCTCTGGAGAACATAAGAAAAATGTTAACATTTGTTGACTCTGGGATGATAGGTCCATGTATGTTCAGTCTATCGCTTTCTGCACTTTTGACATTGTGCATGTGTTTTAAAATCATGACTTTCTAAAGATAGTTGGGGAAAAAGTTGAGAAACTTTTTTTGGAAAACTAACAAATAGACATGAAGCCTCTGGTTCAGCATTCTAACGACCCATGTAAATGAAATAGTATGCCATTGATTTAAATAAATTCCTCCCCAGACCCATTTAATGATTCTGGACCATTCTTGCTGCTGCTCCATCTGTTTCAGTCTTGGTCGGGATATGAAAAAGGGGTGAGGAGAAAGCAGGCGCCAGTATAGGAAATGTGTAGGGTATGCGGAAGGGTTATCCGGGTTTTCCGCCTACCCCCTTGGTGATGGGCCTCTAGGCCTAGCACGTGCCTGAAGAAGGGCGTGGCATAGCTGGGTGCAGTGTGGCGCAGCGTGGCCCTAGCGTGGCGTAGCGTGGTGTAGCGTGCGTCAGGCAGAGATGCAGAGAGCAGGGGGAAGGACAGTGCGGTAGCGTTCTGAGAGCACCTGGCAGAAGCGAGCCCCCGAGAAGGTGAAGATTTGGAATTCAGTGACTTACGTGCATTGAGTAGCTATGCCTGTGTGGAAGAGGGCCATTTGCACAGGCGATTCAGTTAGAGTTTAATTCAGACTCACCCTTCCTTTTTGTCTATAGCGCTTTATCAAAAACAAGACTGGTTGGAAACAATACACCAAAGAACGACTAGAAAGGCATCAGTGGTCTCAGGCGTTAACTGTTTCAGAGAAAGCCCCCCCAGAATTCAAAGCCCCAGATTCTATAGGAATAGCATGCCGTACATATCTGCAAACTCCCCTCAGGTCCCTGCCCCTCCACTCCCCTGCGCTTGCCATTTAGCTCTCTCAGATGGCTCAGCTAAATACCCCGCTCTTAACACATTACCCTTTCAGGATCTCTCACCAGCTAGACCCGGATTCCAGGGCTTTTTCCTCTTCCCTGCTCCTGGAGATGTGCTCGAGCATCCTTGTACTGCCGCTCACTGACATCAGAAAGACAGATTTTTTTGTGTGTGTGGTTGCTAGGAAACGGTGACTGAATGAAAATCTTGTGTTTTTAAAACACCCCACATACCGCCACATACCCTGAAAGGTTGGGGGGAGTCATATAACAGCATTGTTATCCTGACCTGGAGTTCAGGTATCTTTTTACCTGAATAGGCTTCCGTTTTCCATCTAAATAATTCATCTGACAGCGAGAGGGTGTGAGAGGTCCACTTCCCCTGGAGGGAGATTTTTTTCATAGCACTTGACCACAGACCCAGCTGTCAACCGGCTAAGCAAAGGTTTCAGGGGAAACCCAGTGAACCTCTGGCTCCTCACAACTTAGGCTGCCCAAAGGACTTGGGGTGATTTTACTTGGTAACCATAGACACAGAGCAATGGAAAACCAGAAGAACCCAGCTTTGGGGCAGCCGTCCCCACCTCCCTTCTGCTATGTGGTCTCCTGGCTCACACACTTGCCTCTTCATCTTAAACCCTTCCTCCTTTGCTCAATGTGGTGATGATTCCCCACTGCTGTTAGAGTAATATGGAGATTCCTGACCATGGCCCCCAGTGGGTTACTTCCATGCCCCTGCTCACAGGCAGAGTTTGCTCTTCTGACCAATCTAGGGCTGGGTCTCTGTCTCCAATACCGCCAAATTCTCATTTCCATTCCTCTTCAATGACCGAGTCTCTTGGTTTCCTAATATCTCAAGTGTTATGAGTAATGCTTTGTACTTACCATGCAATCACTAAATGTTATCTATCTGGCATGAGAAATTTGTATGTCCTGAATGTGAGAACTCTGAACACATCTTAGCAGTTAAAATCTCTGCTCTCCCCTTTACAGGAACATCCTTGTCCTTATTAGTTGACAGCTGTTAATAAGGATGAGCAGGGTTGACCAGGTGGTTGTGGTTTTAGCATTTGTGTTTTAAAGGGGCAGGGGGGAAATTTCATGCATATATAGATAGTGTATGGTAAGTCAGTAAATGTGACCACAGCCTATTCATGCAAGAGAAAAAGATTAGCAATCTCTTTGAACACAGGGGACTAGACATTCTATAGTAACAAGCCTATCACCATGTTCACCTAGGATTTAGACATGTCTGAGCATATCCGGGCAAATGTGAAGGGCCAGGGGGCTGTGGGGTTACCAGGATTCTCTTTGCATCAGTGATTCTCAATATTAGCTACACTTTAGACTCAAGAGCTTTTAAAACTCCCCAAAACAATTGACTCATACTCTCTGGGGTCCTGGGGGTGGTTAGAATCCAAATATCCAGATTCATTAAATTTCCCAGGGGTTCCAGTATGCTGATGAGGTTGAGAACCTCTAAGGGACACCAAGGGACATTCTGGGTAATGCTCTGATATTGCAGTTAAGTAAACCTTTGGTGCAAGGGAAAATTTACTTTCAATAAAAGCCATGGAGCGGTGCACCACTTCCCCCTCAGGGCATTGCCACACTGGATATGATGCCCGGCACTGTGAGAGTCACCGTATTTCCAGTCTGAAGATGAAGCTACTATGTGGCTGACCAAAGAAAGAAGTGAAAACCTGCTGTGTCGGCAACACCACAGGAGGAAACAGGAGTCGTGGAGCAGGCTCCACAATGCAGGATGCTGCTGAATGAGCAAGATCCTGGGTTTTTTATTCTTAGAATAATCATACAGCATCAGTTATAAGGGGAAGAAGGACAAAGAGAAGAGGAGGGGTGAAACAAGACAATTTGCTATGTCAACTGTAGTTTCAGGGGTCACGAGTCTGACCCCGGCACTTCTCATATGCTTGATGACTTGGTGTGGTGATTGCAATCAAGCCCTAGACCCCCAGCCATGGTTTCAAGTTTATCAACAAGACATTCTACTGATCAGCTTCTAGGGTCCCTTATTATACGTCAGTCATTCCCCGTCTTACCTCATGATGTGTAAGTCAGGAGTAAGTTTACGCCCTGGTCAATAGCCCCCCAGGCGTTCCCAGTCATACCTTGTGATGCATACCCTTCCCAGGGTGATCGCGCTTTCTGCTCTTGATTGATTTGAAAGGCACATGGTAGGGTTGGGCTCCTATAACTGATCTGACTGTGTATAGAAATGCAGAACTGTAGGTAACAAAAATGGTGTCAGAACAGGCCACTTAGGATTAGGGGGTCATATATATGGAGCAGTGGCAGGACAAAGAAGAGGGCGTTTGGGTTTCTAAGGAGCATGAGTTGTGGAAAGTGACCTGAAAATATGTGGGGGAAGCTAACTGTAGATAGGGTTATTTGGCAAAGTTTGTTTGTGCAGACTCATTTCGGTGCCACCTCTATCTTGGGTAATAACAACTGTTCTCTTCCTGTATGGAAGGGAGGGATATCATCACAAGGCAAATGTATGCCCTGCCTTTAGGCAGAAGGAGGGCAGAGATATCTTCCTATGCCTAATGTATCTCAATTGCATTCAAATCAGATTAATCCCAATATGACATATTTGGGGGTGGTGTATTCTGACTCCCTTCCTCTTGATAGGTCAAGCGAGAGCATCAGCATGTTCTCATTAGCGGCACCACCTGCCGTCTTCACTAAGCAGAGCAGCCATTTTAGGCTTAGGCAGCAACGAGAGACTTTATTATGGTACATGTGGCTGCACTTAACAAAAATCCAGCCTGAGCTGACTTACACAAGAAGGGAATTTTTTGAAAGGAGGCTAGAAAAAAAAAAAATCTCAAACCCAATGGCAAGGTTTGAAGGACAAAGCTGGCTTGTTTTTTCTAATCTCTCCTTTCTTCTTTATCCTGGGTATCTGCTTCACTCCTACCTCTCTGTCTCCAAGTCTGCTTTCTCTCTTTCCCATTTCCTAATGTAGAAAATGAACATTGACACAATAGTATAAACTAAACTGTGGGCCATATTTGAATTTCACCAATTTTTCCACCACCAACATTTTTTCTCTTCTAGGGTTTCATTCCAAACTCCACATTGCATTTATTTAGTCATTTCTCCAAAGGCTCCTCCATTCTGTATGCTAGAATGTTCAGAGGTAAGTGTCCAGGATTTCCACTTCAAAGAATTTGCGTCACTGTCATGGTGCATGCTGGTGAAGTTTAAGAAACAAGTTCTCATTGAAATATCTTAGTTAAGGGTGACACCTCACCCTCACCCCAGTGTTTACATTAAGTTCTCTACAATGAGAGTACTCTCACTCTCTCTCTCTCTCTTTTTTTTTTTTACATACAAGCTGGGGTACAGGCCAGAGGCGTGGGGCGGTGAGAGGGTTCACCAGAGACAGAGTGGGGAGCAGAACAGGCAGCTCAGAAGTACACTGCTGAGGGGAGCAGCGGGCGAGGCAGGAGAGGTCTGCCTCACCATGTGGGATTCTCCCCGGCCGGGTGTCGAACTCTTGTCGCCGCTGCCGACAGCTCCACAGCGCAGCACTCAACGCTGCGCCACCGGGGAGGCCACACTCTCTCTCTTTTTAAAGTAAAACCTGTTCTTCAAGATAGCAAGGTAACTTCTGATACAGCGCCGGCATATGTGTCTGCAATACAACATGTAAAATGAGACTGATTCTTCCCCTGTGTTACTGTCTCCAACTTAAAACTGTGCCTTTTCTCTGCCCGGCTGGTTGAGCTGCAGGGGAGGTCATGTGACAGTGGAGAATTCTGGCTGAGCAGACAGGTGGTCACAGGATTTGAGCTGGAATCAGAGTCATAGCTGTAAAAACTAGAAGGAATTTGGGCTCAGTAAAACTTCTGACTCAGAAAAATGGGAAACGTCTTTAAGACCAGGAGTTAGGCCTCCTATTTGGAAGCCCAGGCTCTCTTGCTTTTACAAACAAGCTTTAAAAATCCTAACGTTAAGTGGATGCCCCAGGTTGTCCAAATCAGTGCTCCCTTTTCCATGCCCTCTTCCTGTTGAAATAAATTATGATCAGCTTTGTCATTTGTCTCAGGATATTCAATACCATGATAAACCATTGTTGGGGCACAAAGGAAATCATCCTGTACCTCTTGAGGTTCTTCTTCGGCTGGATGAATAATCAAAACAGGCATCAAATGAGTTAGCAAAGGAAAAATCAATTTAATAACCAATATACAGAGAACTTACATGGTTTTAAATTCTAAGGAATAGTGGAATGGACTGGGGGATATTTTTCCTGAGTTTAGGAATCTGGGGTACCAAGGAGAAGGAGGAGGAAACTTTATTCACAGATGAGAAAAGGAGGGCATGTCATCTTTAAGAGTAAAGATGAGATTCTCAGATAATGAAGTTGTGCTTACTGATAAACTTAAATCTGGATGAGAGCCCCCGCCCTAAACTATATTATTCTAAGACGTTAAACATTTTTCTTATGTGACTATGTTTCCTAGGAAGTGTCGATATACCAAATCAGCCTAATTTGTTTAATGTTTCTCTTTCTATAAGGGGAAAGAACATTTCCATGGGGTATTTAGGGAGTTATTCTGAAGTTTTCCCATATTTCCCATAAAGTAATTTACTTTCAATTAAGTAAAGACTCTACTATTTTCAGAATTTTGATTTCAGAGATATTTTGTCATAGATATTAAAACGTTCAAAACACAGAGGTTTCTATGAATCAATACTTAATTGTCCTAAGGGACAAAGATATTTAAGAATGACTCAAACCCAATACTAATAGGACTAGATATTTCTAAGGTAATCAAGGCTGAGGGTAAGAGATTACGTAAACATTTTACAATTTATTATTAAAAGCTGGTCACGGTTTAAGAATATTCTTGTTCTTTTACTTATGAGAGAAACTAAAGCTTGGTTTTACCTAAGTACAGTACTGCTATTAAAACTTAATTTTTATAGTAATTCATTTGCTTTTATTTAGTTTGAAAATATGGTATTCTCTTAACATTTATTTAGTGCTTCTCCTGTTCCCATTCTGAGAAAAGCCATTTTTTTTATCCTAAGAAAAGATTTCTTTCTCCCTCTGTCTTTCTTATAGAGACAGTTTCCTCATGTCCATTAGTGTTAAATCCACTTTTATAACTTTAAAGACACACATGTTTTAAATTAACCCATTAAAATTTAAATCTAAAAATCAATATTATCCTGAAAAACATTTGGGTTAATTTCTTTTATATTCCTGACTTTAGAAATAGGTATTCTTCTGTAAGTCAATTATATATGAATTAATTTTAGTAACGTCACAAGAGTTAAAATAAAAATGTATGGTAGACACGTCAGACAATCACTGATTGAGAATTTTTTCCTTATTTTCTTCCATGTGTTAAGTGCAAAACTCATTAGTTTATAAAGAAACAATTGGAAAAGGTCGGTTTATCTCATTGCATAGCTAAGTTTAATATCTGAGGAGCAGTATCCCCATTCCTTAATAAATCATGGCAAATAAACCTGCTTAGGTTTAAACATGTCTCTTTTTATTTCTGTTTTTTCCTTTTTTCTTTCTTATCTTATGCAGTTAGATTCTGGAGATGTTGCTGCCTTTTAATGTTGCAAAACTGGTTTTTGTAAAGAAAAAGCTCTTAGAAAAAAAATTTTGTCTCTTTCATTTTCTGATTTGGCAAAAATGTTAATTACAGGATTATTGTAAAAATTAATCCTTTCAAAGATCTTGTTAAGTTTTAGTTATGAACAAAAATATTTTAGTATGAACTATTTAGTATGAACAGAAAATATTTCTGGCAATTCTAGAAAACCTCAGAATCATTCTAAGTGGAGGGAGGGAGGGAAATCTCAGCTAACTCCTGGTTGCTGGCTATAGCAAAACCTTTCTGTTCAGCCATAATTTTGTGCCTCGGCTCCCGTTTTGGGAACCAAAAGGGGGTGCTGATGCAAAAAAGGAGAGATAGAGGTCTCTTACCTTCTTTTTAGCTGTTTATTGACTCCAGTCAATTTACTTGAAAACTCTTCTCTCTGAACTCCAGCATTTAAATTTAGAGCATCTCGGAAATTCAAAAGAGCCCCCTAGTGGCCTCTTAACCTTAGAGACATTTTTGGTGGTGGTGGGTCCAGTGAAGCCAGAATTTTTAAAAGGTCGTATTTTTCCTCTAAAAGATCATAATTTTTGTAGCGATAGGGTTTTAAGAAATCTCCTGGGGTTTAAGATATTTCTTCGCATTCCTTTTTACTTTGATCAATTTAGTATTTTTCAAATAAGAAATTTAGACTGAGAGCTCTACCAGTTTTCCATAGGTCCAATAAGAAGTTTTTAAATAGGGTCTCCCTGGTGGCACAGCGGTTGAGTGCTGCGCTGTGGGGCTGTCGGCAGCGCGCTATGCGATGCAAGTTCCACGCCCATCCGGGGAGAATCCCACATGGTGCGGCAGACCTCTCCTGCCTCGCCCGCTGCTCCCCTCAGCAGTGTATTTCTGATCTGCTTGTTCTGCTCCCCACTCTGTCTCTGGTGAGCCCTCTCGCCGCCCCGTGCCTCTGACCTGTACCCCAGCTTGTATAAATAAATCTTAGAAAAAAAAAAAGAAGTTTTTAAATAGGGCCTCCCTGGTGACACGGTGGGTTAAGTTGCAGCACTATGAAGCTATCCAGAGCCACTGCAGCACAAGTTCGACCCCTGGCCCGGGAAGTTCCCACCTGCTTCACCTAGTGCTCCCCTCAGCAGTATATCTCTGTCAGCCTGCCTGTTCTGCTCCCTATTCTGTCTCTGGTGAATCCTCTCACCCTCTCCCCACCCCCCAGCCTATACCCCAGCTTGTATGCATAAATATATAAATCTTAAAAAAAAAAAGAAAAGTTTTTAAAAAAATAGCAATTCAACCAACCAATAATTACTCTCCATAGCTTACTGGAAAAGCCAAAAAATAGTTCATTCTCAGTATAAGACACGACAAAAGGAAAGGATCAATACACAGTAACAGTTTTCAGCTAAGTCTTAGATCTTTGAACCTAAAAGTATAACCTAGGAGGGATATGCAGAAAGGGTTGGGGTAGTTTTTTGGTTTTTGTTTTTTTTTTTTTTACAGTGCATCTGTCAAGACATGAATATTTTCTTGCAGTTGGTGGGTGTTACATCTAACCCTAGTCCATCACCAACTTACCCTGGAATAGAAGAATTCTTTTTTTTAGGAGACAAGTGCTGTAATAGTTTTAAATGCTTGACCCATGCCCAATGATGTTTGCAGCCTTTTAGTTAGGAGATTTTCTTAACAAAAGCTGTTATCTTGGTGCACCTTAAGACTTTCCCTTCTTTGAACAACAGCATGGAGGACAAAATCTCAGTAAGGGAGGAACCTCATACATATCTTTGCCCAAACTATAAGACTGGAACAACATGGAAAGGAGAGAAGGAATAGCAAGAACCTGGAATCTGAATTTCCTATGATCTGATTCATAAATATAAAGTATAAAATAAGGTACAGGTAGTCCCAAAGTCAGGGGCATGGTTGGCATACTCTTGTGGCCAGGAAAGGGTCACAAGTGAAGGTGTCTGGGCTTCCAGTAATGTCCTAGGTCTTCATGTGAGGCTACTACAAGGCTGTGTTCTACTTGAAAACCTCACTGAACTATAGACTTAGGATATGTGCTTTTTTCTCTCTATTTGTTAGATTTCAGTAGGTTTCACACAGGAAGGAGGCATTGTGATAGCAATGGATCCTTCTTCAATGTGCTAGGGATGAGGAAAATTTAAAAATACAGCTAGTTTTTTTTTTATAGATTTATTTATTTATGCATACAAGAACTGGGGTAAAGGCCAGAGGTGTGGAGTGGTGAGAGGGTTCACCAGAGACAGAGCAGGGAGCAGAACAGGTGGATCTAATGAAGTACACTGCTGAGGGGAGCAGCGGGCAAGGCAGGAGAGGTCTGCTGCGCCATGTGGGAATCTCCCTGGCTGGTGATTGAACTCGTGCTGCAATGGCTCTGGATAGTTTCATTGGCTGAGACTTAACACATTGTGCCACCAGGGAGGCCCCAAATACAACTAATTATAATCTGTTCTTTTGTATATCCCACTGCTGGGACCATACCAATAAGCATCAAGTTACACTGTACAGTGCTTTTCTTTGAGAATAAAATGGTTTAGTTTTTTTTTTTTAAGATTTATTTATTTATGCATACAAGCTGGGGTATAGGCCAGAGGTGTGGGGCAGTGAGAGGGTTCATCAGAGACAGAGTGGGGAGCAGAACAGGCAGATCGACGGAAACACACCGCTGAGGGGAGCAGTGGGCGAGGCAGGAGAGGTTTTCTGTGCCATGTGGGAATGTCCCTGGCCGGTCGTCGAACTTGCGTCGAACTTGTGTTGCCGCTGCCAACAGCTCCACAGCGCAGCGCTTAACTGCTGTGCCACCAGGGAGGCCCCGGTTTGGGTTTTGTTTCTTTGGTCTTACCTCAAAAAAGTCCATTCTGCATTGCTATTGAAGAAAGGTAATTTTCGTTCCTCTTGACTGGCTCGAGAATGCTTTGGTCTGTTACGTATGGGCAGTCATTTCACCAGCGATGGTCTGCAAAAATGGGAACATATAAGAGGAGACTGGACTCTCAGAACAGTGAGAACTGTTAGAACTGGTAGAAACTGAGAATGTCTCGCTCCATTTATTCTTCCCCTAACAGTGAGTGTAACTGTAAGAGTCTCACCACACATGGATCCTCCCTGTATGGTTACAGGATCACCAGAATTTTGCATGAGCAGCCAAAGAACAATTTTGGGAAATCTTTCAGGGTGCATTGGTGCCCTCCATTTTTGAAAGCAGTTCTTTGAAGTTTGAGTTGCAGATTTTGATTCAGAAAGAGATGAAATACAAGATTTGTGCACTTGGGTTTTTGAGGCAAGCATTTCCTTCCATGTTCGTGAGGTTTCTTTCATAATGTTCTGTTTTATTAATAATACTTTCAAGGCACATTTCCTAGACTCAGCAGCAGTTTTATGTTCTGTGTGTAGTGTGGTTGGTTACAGCTGTTAATAGGTCAGTTGTAAAAATCTGACCTGGATTTTACTGGGAAAATCCTTTCCTTCCTAGGGAGGAGAAACAGAAACAAATTTTTAACTCTAAAAATCACTCCCTTTAGTTTTTCCCAGTCCTTATTTGGGAAGAGAGGTCTATTAAATTCTTAGTTAATCTCCAGTGAATCGCTTCAGATTGTGCAATGCTCAAGGAATGAATTGTTAGCTGGTCTTAGGGGACTGCAAGCTCCCTCTAATCACACTGTGCTCTCTTGTCCCTGGAATAACCCCTGTTTACAACTTTACAGGACCCTCCAAATGTCTTTCTTGAGCTGGGAGATTAAAATGCAATAATCTATACGACACTCAGTGACATTTTATGACAATAAATTATCTATTTGGGAGAAAAAGCTGTGGAAAATTAATATATTTCACTCCACAACTGTTCCAAATAAGCCAGAGCTGGTCAGAACCAACTGATAACCAAGCTATGCCAGTTGGAACTCATTAAAAGAGTTCAAAACCAGTCAAACCTGGCCCCGTTGGAGCCAGCAAGAACTGGTAGGAATTGGTCAACTAGTCTCAACAAGGTGGAACTGCATAGAAATTGTTGAAGCCGATTTGAAATGGCCAGACCCTGTTGAGACCATCAGACTCTGTCAGAACTATATGGAGCCTGTGAGCACTAGTCAGAACAGCTCCAAGCCAGTTGGAGCTGGTAGGGACAGTATGAAGTGGTTAGAACTGGTCAGAAGCAGTTGAAGTTGGTTGGAACCATTTGGAACAGGTCCCAACTGGTCAGAACAGGATTGGTGCAAATCAGAATTTGAATTTCATATAAACAAATCATTTTTAGTGCAAGTTTATCTCCATATATTTATACCTATATTTGTTCAAAATATTATTCTTCATTTATGTAAAATTCAAATTTAACTGGAAAACCTGTATTTTTAGTTGCTGAATCTGGCAGAGCTAGACTACCTAACCAATTAAGGTCAAGTCCAGAGGTGGGGGAAGTTAAGAGGAGTGGAATATCTCTTTTTCCTCTCCATTCTTTCATTCCATCTGTGTTCCTTTTGTATCTCTTCCCTTGCTTTCCTCAGGATCCAAAGTTGGTGATATTCTTTCCTACACCCTAGATTTTGAAGATAGTTTCTAGAAGAGAATGTGGTTGTTTTCACTGACCTCTGCCCTAAATCAACTAGTCTAGTGAAAACTACATGAATTTTGTCTTATTTCCACTTTTGACACCAAGATTAAGGATTGCCAATCTCCATTTTATTTTTTAATTAAAAAAATTTATTTATGCATAAAAGCTGGGGTGTAGGCCAGAGGTGCAAGGGGGTGAGAGGATTCACCAGAGACAGAGTGGGGAGCAGAACAGACAGATTGACTGAAATACACTGCTAAAGGGAGCAGTGGGCCAAACAGGAGAGGTCTGCTGCGCCATGTCATAAACTCCCTGGCTGGGTAGCGAACTTGTTCAGCAGTGGCTCTGGATAGCTTCACAGTGCTGTGACCTAACCCATTGCACCATCAGGGAGGCCTGCCAATCTCCATTTTAAATGTTCTTAATCTCTATTTAGATAATGTCTACAGGAAATGTTCTTTAGGATTAAGCTGTCATATTTTAGTTGAAAGGTACAAGAACTGTTCTGAAGAGAGTGTAACAAGTAGCCGGAGGGGTGGTGGTGGTAAGCTCAGTATTAAAAAAAAAACTTTGTGCTCTTGGATGCTCTTAGTCTGGTAGCAGAGGAGACCCAGGAGGTCCTAGAAGCTCTTGCCTACTCATTGTGCCTTGAGGATGATTGGGAGTGCTGCTATAATTCTGTCTGGCATGATGGCATAGGTTATGGTAAGCCCAACGACCCTGCCAGTACTTAGGGCCAAACCTAGAGAACTTAAGTAACAGGAAGTTGGTATTTGGCATTGTCTTGTTCTCATACCACACCTCTATCCTCTGGCCCAGGTTAGGTATAACACCTCTATCTATGCCTTTCCAGGTAGTGATCTAGGTGAGGTTTGTCATACAGGCAATGGCATTTTTCATTCATAGGGGACTCTTGGAAATCTGAGTTTTTTTCAGTCCATAGGGAGACTTCCTTAATGGCAGGATTTTAGATTCCATAATTCACAAACTTCAAATCATCTTTCAGAATCATTGCTGCTGATACTGAACAAAACAGTCCAGGTCCTGATGACTGGCATGCAACTGTGTTTTCCAAAGATATACTTTGTCCTCATCTCAATATTCCATTACAATAAATGTAAATAATACTAGACTCTACAATAACATGGCCTTGGATGTACTTTAGGAATTTCAAAGGGACTTAAGAGAATCTTGGCATTCTGGTTTGGAAGTGTGCTGCTAATCAATTGTAAGTTCACTTCTTTGTTGGGTGGGTGAGGGTGTCTTTACTATCTACTACCTGAAAAAATATTAGTAGAGACAATCTTTCCTAAGTTATGATACCTGTGTACTAGTAAACACACTTTGGCATATGAGACGTTTCCTAAAAGAAAATGTGACAATTGATCAGTAATAGTAAGACATTTGGAGTATTCTATTTTTTACTAGCTTATTTTCTAGTTAAAGAATTAGTACACATTAATTGGAACTTTATAGAAATTACAGAAAAGGTATATCAAAGAAAACTTTTTGCTTATTAAAAGTCGCTCTTTGAAAGGATAAAGACAGTGTCCAAATGCCTTCCATGTCTGACTCTGCAACCAAGTTAATGTTATAGAACAGATAAAGGACAAAACAAAGTATGTAAGAACTAGAATAAGATTCTAAGTAAAGAGAGTTCTCACCCTTTTTCTTTTTTAATAGATTAAGACAATTTTGACCAATAAAATGCTCTTATTTTATTATTTGAATGGGGGAGAATGTTGTGCTTGAAACATGACATTGCAGAAAAGATGAAACTTAGAATTTATGGTCATCATATTGTAGGGGAGTTCTTCTTCTTGGGCTGGTCAAATAATCAAATTAATAAGAGACAGATTAATAAGGGGGGAAAAGTTTAATTTCATAAGCATGGGGAACCCAAGTATGAGGTCCATGAGGCAGGAAAGGTAAAATGAGACATACATCATAAGCTAAGGAATGGGATAGAAGTCTATGATGTCAAAGGGGAGAAGGGTGAAACAAAGGATGAAATAAAGACCAGGTATCCTGTAATGAGATGCCTGATATGCCACTCAGAGATGTTATTCATATGGAAAGGCTATTTCTGCTAGTAACCTTAATTCTGAGTAAGGCTCCTAATTTTCATTCTTCTAGTTACTTAAAGGAGTCTTAAAATTTCTGCTGAGTCTGCAGGGACTTGATTGATTTCAAATTGAAATAATCCACATGCCAAAGTGGCATATTTTGGGGTGGTCTTTTCTGAACATCCTGAGGAGGTTGATTCTGAACCCTTATTCTAAACCCTTAAATGTGAAATAACATTGACCCCTAGTCTCCAAAGAGACCTAGTAACAACCTTAGCCCAAATTGAGTCTGGAGGTGTGAGTTTAGGATACAGTTAAATTTAAGAGGTAATCATTACCTTCTTCAAAAGAGATGAAATATTACCTACATGTCTACAATGCCTTTTCAGCAACTTTCAAATCTGAAAAGTTCTGAAGGTTTTTCTAAATAATCTGATTTGGTTGAATAAGTTATATAGTCTTTATCTCTCCCACTCAATGAAAAGACCTCTGTTTGGCTATAAAGATATTAATGTGTTTGAATGCAAGGACCACCTTAAGGTGGTTTGTTATATGCAGACTATGCCACCTTTGACCTTTCTAACATAGAAAGAGAACCAACCCACAGACTAGTAGATTTCCACATCTTAATTTTTTAGGATATATTTTTTTAAACACAATTTCTGGTGATGACTATTGATTGGTTATAAAGTGGAAGATTTTATAAAATGAATGTTTTACAAATTGGTGGAATAACTGAATGAAATAATTTTCTGGATACAAGTTTTTGAGTGCTGATAATCACTTAAATCAGTCTACTCACACCCCCACAATTGCTTTTAGAGTTCATGTCACCTACTAAAGCCATGTACTATGCTGAGAAGTCACTGAAAGTGGGGTCCTATAAAAAACATCATCCAGGAAGACATAATAAACATTTTACTGTCAACCTCTCCACCACAGAATTTAGAATAAATGAACCCACTATTGTAACCAGTATAATGTAGTATAGTATACAGATCAATCTAAGGGAAAATACAAGAATTTATTCTAAGGATTTTTCTCTAGTTTTCTTGTTCACATCCTATTTCTTAAGTTTCTGATGATACATTCTCTAGCATTATCATTCTTTCCTTTATTAAATCCAACTTTTAAAATAGGACTTGAACAGGGCTTTGTCTCATTCCTAATCAGGTTTTAACTTAGACTGAAAGGTTGGTAGAGTCTGTAGATTGATTTTAAGAGTATGTTTTATTTGTCTTTTGGAGAGAGAAAAGGATGCAGCTCAATGATGAAAACAATCCCTGGGAAAACAGTCGCTAATTTCATTTTAGGCCCACTCTTTACCACACAGGAAGGGCAGGCTGAGTTCAGTTGATTGTTATGTTAATTCAAAGCATTGAAGTACTGGTCAGGGAAAAGATTCCACTGTTTTAAAGTAACTGTTTCAGTCCCTCAAATATGCAAGTGGCCTATCGTCTTTCTGCTGTTTCTTTATATATAAATTGAGAGTAATAACAGTACAAAATTAATCTTGCTTAAACTTTCAGTTTTCATTGATTTTAATCAAATGCTTTGGGTTATAAGGAAAGGCTAGCAATCCCAAATTTTACCCACATGGAATGATTTGAAAGAAATTAGTTTGTTGAAATGCTTATGCTTACAGAGAATGTTCTTCTATATAGACCATGTGGAAATTTCTTTGGAATTAAACCATGGCTATCACGGTTTCTCAGTTCTGAGGAAATGTTAAGCCCAAAGGTTGTGGAAGACAAGAGAATGTTAGAGAAAGAAGTGCAAGTGCAAGTGTCAGTTTACAAAGGCTGGCTTTCAAGCATAAAACCACATATTTCATTTTTGTTTGTTTTGGTATAGTAAAATGATATCCTTGAAACTCAGTCATGTTTCACACTGGAATTCTCAAATATGTTGTTCAGAAAACATTCCACTTTGGTATTTCCTCAGGCATTTCACCTTAAACAAAACCGGAGCTGATGCCACCCATTGTCCTCTAAAATCAGTATTTCTTCGTGTTCTGTGTGTGACACCACAATCTACTCAGGAGTTCAAGCCAAGAGATTTTGGAATCTTTGATTCCCAACTCCATCTTACTTCCCCCAACTGGTTCCAAACAAAGCCTGGTCTTTGTTTTTCATAACGGTGTCACTACTATAGCTTACACTTCCATAGCTTACACGCCCATAGCTTACACTTCCTTCCCCTGGGCTACCACAGCAGCCTCCTCAGGGTCTCACTTCCTTAGTCCTCTGAGCCTTCACTCCTCTTATCTGCCCACTCCTCCTCCCGTCTCCAATTGGTCCTCTACACCCCTACTAAAGTACTAAAGTACATTTTCCAAAATGGTTCATCAAAATCCCTCTGAAACATATTCAGCACTTCCTCCGTGGTTTAGGTCGCTGTAAGATAAGACTGAGTCCTTTTAGCAGGATTGGGCCTGCTGTGATGCTTATATGGGCTGTGCCCTATTCTAGACCCCAAGTGATTTGCCAAGAAGGTTGTAGTGGGTTGAAATGTGACCCTCAAAAAAGAATGTGTAGGCTCTAACCTCTGATATCTGTGACCAGGGCCTTCTTTAGCAAGAGTCTTTGCAGTAAACCATCTCAAGATGGGATCATCCTGAATTAACTGAATGGGCTCTAAATCCAAGTACTGGTGTGCTAATAAGAAGAGAGACAGAGGAAATTACGAGGCTTTTTTTCCACTTAAACATGGAGACAGAGATTGGTTAAGCCATGGGAAGGCAAATCGCTATCAGTAGAAGATAGGAGCAAAGAGTGCAATGGATTTGTTTCTAAAACTCTCCTGAGCCAGCCAATTATGCTGATACTTTGGTTTCAGACTTGCTTTTCACAACTTTGAGAAAATAACTTTCTGTTTTAAACTACTAAATTTGTGGTCATTTGTTACAGCAGCACCAGAAAACAAACACAGGTGCCCTTTCTAAGGTACTTTTGGGAGCAAGGAGGCCTTTTTCTAAATCACACAAAAGTCTCTTTCTGACTAGCATCATCTGAGGCCCCATTTATGCAGCGACTGCCCACATCCTGATCACTGCTTGCCACTTCTCTCTTTTCACCTCTTGTTCCCATGGTTAAGTCTTGTTTGCCAAAGTCCAGCTCAGGAAACTCACCCTTTGGGGTTTTTCCAGTGAAAAATTGACATTTGTGAAACCATTTTAAAATGGATCCAGGCAGGGAACCATTACAGAAAAGATGCATTTGAAAGAGCTTTGGATCAGGCCAAAAGGAATTGTTTTAAGAAATCTTCAGTAAGCAATTGTCTGAGAACTGATGATTATGGGCTTTTAGCTGGAGAAGAGAATCAGTCAGTTTTCTCTTCATCCTTTCTAGAGAATCAGTAACCATTTATATGTAGCCAGGAATAGTTTTAGTTTGTTAACACTAATCAACTCTTTAACCATTTACTACACCTTCCTCTTTTCCTCTGAAACCTCCCAACTTTCTCCCTCCTTAGGATACACACTGGGTTTTCTCTGTCAGTCTCTATACCCCAAATTGCAATTCTTTGATCCCAAATAAGTATGCTTTGCAACTCTTGTCTGTCCTCTTGGGAGGACCTCCGCTGTGATGCAGTGAGGATGTCCAGGCACATGGAAAGGTCCTGTGTGGGTCTGGATGACCTCACTACCTGGGGTCCCAGCAGGCAGACATGAGTGAGAAACATCCAGACGACTCCAGCCACAGCCATTATCTGACTACAGCTGCTTTGGGGGGCCACGAGGGAGAATCGCTAGGTGAGAACTGCCTCTCCCCACCAAGTCAATCTCTGGAACCTTGAGAAATAACAATAAAGTAATTATTGTTTTAAGCAAGTAAATTTTGAGAAAATTTATTCTGCAACAAAAGATGAGCAGAAAACCATCAATGTGATCTGGGTACTTTTGTGCCTCTATTTATGAAATGAAGAAAATAATGGTACCCACACCACAAGGTTATTGCAACCATGAAACAACTATTAATCAAGCTTCTAGAAGGTTAATGAATGTTGGCTGCAGTTATGGATACTGTGTATTCAAATGATAACAAAAGGACAAGCAAGCTAAAGAGGATAGTCCAGTTAACTCTGGGTCAATTCCAAAATGCCATTAAATGTCTTGTCCCTTCTTATCCCCAGTGAACTGGGAGCCAGTCACAAGAACTTGGCAATAGAGTAGAGTCTATCTTGAGCACATCCTCAGACGACCTCGATCCTCACGTTTGCCCGTGGAGTAAATGTACCTTCTAAATATAAATGATGGTTCCATTTAGTTATCCTCTCTACCTCTCGACTCCAGAGGGGGTAACTTTTCCTTCTATGTGGCCTTCAGAATCTTAAAGTATTTGTGGCTGCTAATCTGTTCTTGCAGTCAAAGGGAGTTCTTTCATGGAAAATGCTACTTGAACAATACTTGAGCTATTTTAGAAGTTCATTCTGTAATATACACATTAGAAAAGGCTTTACTTCTCTCTTTTTCCAATCTGGGCACACAGTGAGTTAAATCAAAGTATCTTTATGGCCTCCTCTGCCCTTTTTTTAGTACATCATTATTTTAAAAAATTCCCACCCTACTTGTACATCTTAATTACATAGTTATTGTCAGTGTCCCCAGTGAGACCAGCAGACAACCATGGAAGGAAGAGTTAGCAGAAGGTTAGGCAGAGTTGATTAGAAGGAGGAGTCTGGGGTCCTGAGACCAACCCCAGGGAGTTGGGGTTTCCCTTAAGGGCTAGAAACCAAAGAGGGCATTTTACCCCCAGGCGCTGACTGTAGCTGCCTGGCAGGGTGGGGATGCACTGATGCCACAGGAGTCCTCAGAGAGCATTTGGAAAAATACTTAGAACTTTAGACCTTGGAAAATGCCAAATCATTAACCCATAAGTTCTGCTTCTTGCCCCGATCTGTATTTTTTTTTTTTTGAGATTCCTTTGAAATCTGGATTCACTATGGCTAATTCAGCTAATCAACCTTGTCTGTAATAATTAATCCCGAGGCAGAAAAAAACCAAGAGAGAAAATTGATGTGTAGGTGTGCATTGGCAACACCACACTGATCAACAGGAGTCGTGGAGCAGACTACCCCATGCAGGATGCTACTGAACAAGCAAGACCCTGGCCTTTTTATTGCTAGAATAATCACACAGCATCAGTTATGTGGGATAGGAGGACAGAGAGAAAAAGATGGGTGAAACTAAAGAATGTACTTTTTAAAAAAAGATTTGTTTATTTATTCATACAAGAGCTGGAGTGTAGACCAGAGGTATGGGGGTGGTGAGAGGATTCACCAGAGACAGAGTGGGGAGCAGTACAGGCAGATCACCTGAAATACACTGCTGAGGGGAGGAGTGGGTGAAGCAGGAGAGGTCTGCTGCGCCATGTGGGAAGCTCCCTGGCCGGGGATTGAACTCGTGCTGCCTTGGCTGCGGATTGCTTCATAAGCTGAGATTTAACCCCTTGGCCACAAGGGAGGCCCTAAAGAATGTACTTTTGTCATCTAGGGCTTCAGGGGGACATGAGTCTGCTGACCAGATAATTCTTATCTGCTTGATAACCAAGTGTTGTAATCGAAACCATACCCCAGACCCCCGGCCATAGTTCCAATCTTATCAACAAGGCATTTCACTGATCAGCTTCTGGGGTCCCTTGTCATACATCAGTCAATAGCCCCCTGGGCATGCCTGGTCACACCTCGAGATGCATAGCCTTCCCAGGGTGGTCAAGCTTGCTGCTCTTCGTTGCTTTGAAGGCGCCTTGTAAGGTGTGGCTCCTGTGACTGACTGACCAGGCAGTTCTGACCTTGCATAGGAATGCAGAACGGCAGGTAACAAACATGGTGGCTGAACAGGCTGCTTAAGTCTAGCAGACCCACATGGAGGGTAGGAGGAGATGGAGAGGGAGGCTGGGGAGATTGGAGGTGGAGGTGGAGCTGCATGTGCGCACACGCACACACGTGCGTGCATACACACACAGATGATGAGCGGTGTCTGCATCCTTTTAAACTCTATCTGAACACACCATATTACAGCTATGATAGTTTGTTCCTGACATATCTGCGATTAATGAACTATATCATGAAGATTTCCACATCCAAAGTATCTGTAATGCGAATATGCATTTTATCCAGGGGGTTCTGGGGAGCTGTTATAGAGTTTTCTGAGAACTAGGACAAATATCCCAGGAGAGAGAATCAAGAACTGCTGACTCACAGATGACCATGTTCTACAAAGGGCCACAGCTGGCCCTGCCATTCTCCTGACCCCACCACTGGGAGTCCCAAAAGGAATGACTGGACACCAAACCCAGGTTACTATCGGAAGGAGTCTGTGGGTTCAGAAGTGGAAGACAGTAAGGAAGCTGAAAACAACAGGTTGCATAGTGGATCCCAGAGAAAGTCTCCTACAAATAAAAAAAAAAAAAAAACACCCAGGAAGGGGCCTAAAGTGAACAATACACCGTAAATTGTACCCATGTGTGATTACTTGTGTTTTATCATTTTTAACCTCTTTTTAAAATGGCTGATATTAGCCAGTCAGACTAAGGTGTAAATTTACTTGCTGCATCTGGTAGCTTTTGCCTCTCTCCCTTTCCTGGTTCTCAAATCTTAACATTCATTAGAATTACCTGGAAGCTCGCTAACCTGGAGGTGCCTGGGACCCTACTTTCAGAGTCTGATTCACTAGGAGTCTGATTTCCAGGAATCTATATTTGAATATCTAATTGAGTGTTCTGCGCATTTGTTCACATTTTGTTGCATGGCGGCCGTGGTTCATATTTTTAGAAAATTTTGTCTAGGGACATTGAGAAAATCCTTGTTTTGTCTGTATTCTGCTACTTACTAGCTGGGCCAAAGCAAGTTGCTTTTATTCTCTGGGCCTTGGTTTCCTCCTATGCAAAATGCAGTGACAATTGTGCTGGGAATTAAATGAAATGCATAGATAGGATCACGTGCACAAATATGAACTCCGTCAACCTTTACCCTAGTTAGAAACTGAAGACTTACTATAATGCTTCTGCAAGGAGTTGTGTTCCAGTGCCAAACAAATGTTTTATTCAAACTTTTGAAACATGGCCTATTTGTAAGCCTGTAACTTGAACCTGGATAAAGTAAATCTTATCTACAAAAAAAGTAGTCATTTCCTCCAGAAATTTACTTCCTGACGCCACAGACTATGAGCTGAATTGGTAAGTCGTTAATTTTGCATAAAACTGTCTATACATTGCTTTTCCATAGTTCTACTTGACATGGGGTATTTCCACTTGTATATCCCAGTCACTCAATCATGTGTCTAGAATCTCTCACCATCCCACCATCTCAGGACTCCATAAGGATTCATTCTTCTCTTTTCTTTGTATTTCTTTCCTGGTCTGCCCTATCACTACAGAATATTATTAACTGAGTTTCCATAGTTTAATACACATCAGAATGATAAAACCATGTTTAGGACATAATTATGCCAATTGAGACTAAAACCTGAAAAGTTGAATAAACAAAACTGGATCTTCTATGAGCAATTGATATAACTAAATAAATAATAAGTGGATATATTTGCTTGAGAGAAGTTACCTGTATAATGTATATATGTGGACAAGGACCAATCTAGAATTCTATATACTCTTGCCAGACAGCTTTTTTTGATCCTGGTGTTAGGATCGAGCCTGATTTACTGCAGTGAGCCCATAGTCTAGGCCAGTGCCTGGCACAGTGGGCCTTCAAAGATAAATTGTTGAGTGAATGCATAGGTTTGGAGTTTCAATAACAGCTGGATTTCTCTTAGAATTGATTTGGTTGTTTATGTAATGCCCTTTATTTTATTCTCTTACTGATGTTTTTACGGCCTTTCTTCAAGTGATTCCTACCCATAGATGGCAGTGTATCAGCTCACTGATGGGAACGAGATGAACCTCACACAGAGGAGAAACATTTATTTAAAAACCGTAGAGATGGGGGTGGGGGGGGAGAGGAGGGAGGCAGAGGGAGGGAAGGAAAAGGGCACAAAATGAAATAGAAAAGAACACAAGGGACCATGGAGATGGATCACGGGTGAATTGGTGGTGGGCTACCCAAGGGGAATACAAAATGTAAAAGACATAAATAACAATAAAAATATATATTAAAAAAATAACAAAATAGACATATAAAAAAATACACAATAATAATAAAAAAAAAAACGTAGAGAAACTGGCGCATTGCTGATTGGTGTGCCATCAGCCCAGGCCCTGGTTGACGGTACAGCGCAGTCTCACAGTAGCGGCCTTTATGGGACGCTGCGGACACTATCTGGGGTGAGAGATCTGGCCACTGTGGCCTTAGAAACTTACCACAATGTCCTGTTTGTTAAATAAACCCCGTTGCTGTTGGCCCTGGACAGCGTTTGTGAGACCCCACAGACAGTGACCTGCCCCTTAGCGCCTTTTTTAAGTACTGCCTCAGGTACTGTCTTATTCGAGTGCCTATAAAAGTCTGATTGTCAAGAGTTGCCAGTGCTCTCAGTCTTCTTTAACGCCAGGCCCTTTCTCTAAGAATTAGCTTCTCCTTTGATTTCCTTTGACACTGACCTTCCCAGTCTTTCCCATCATTCCTTCTCTGTCCTCTAATTCTTCTTCTTGCTTCTTAACTGTGGCCAAATCAGTGACCACTTATTGTTCTTATTTGCCATTCTTTCCTTCTTATAGCATCCCTATTTTAATTTAAGACTATTGTCTACATCTCTGGCCCCGATTTTAATTCTTTGCCATCAGATGCTGCTTGGAAGTCTCCCATTGGGTTTTCTGCCTGTCTCAGATTCACTGTATCTATAATTAAGCTCATTTTTGGCTTGGAAACCACAATTTTCTAGGGACTTGTCTATTTTTGACAGTGGTCCCTTAAATGATTCAGTTATTCAGACTCAAGAAAAGAATGATTTTTAAGATGCATTTTCTTCATTCTGTTTTTAAGATTATCATTGAAATCTGACTACTGAGTGGGTAATAGGAAAATTAATATATTTTAATTCCAAGGACATATAAAAGTTCTCATGACTATTAAAGATCTACTGAATGTTCTATCAGTTAACCCTAAAAACCAAGTTAGTAATGAGATTAAACAAAATAGAACAGAGCTTACCTGTATTTCTTCCAAATGTTTATTTAACATAGACATAAATTAAGTGTAATATGTAGCAAATTACATATGTAGCAAATTACATAAATTTAAAAATTATAAAAGCTTTTTAGAGATTGGTAGAAATACAAACTTTTAATGCAGTAGGTTAGGAAAAAAATGTTTGGGACACAGCCATTGTTGTTTTGAGGCTGAACAGATACTTGTGATAAAAAAGGGAGTTCAAAGATGACCAGACTCTCCTCGGAAATCATTCCAACCTTAGACCATTCAAGACCTGGGATATTTTTCCTCTAGTATTTTGAATATATTATCCCACTGCCTTCTGGACCCCATAGCTTATGAGAAACCAAGTGTTACTTTTATTGAGGAGCCCTTGGACACATTGAGTAGCTCCTCTCTTGTTGCTTTCAAGTTTTCTCATTATTGGCAGATTTTTTTAATGAAGCATGGTAACATCTATTGTAAGGTCAGATTACCTAAAAGAGCAGAGACTTTTTCTTTTTAATCTGTGATTTTTAACCCAATGATTACAGCAAAGAAAATACAAGCTATTAGCTACATAAAAAAATAAATCCATTGACTTAATTCCTACTATGCTACTATACTACTACTCATAGGCATAATAGTTGGTAGTCTGATATACCTTTAGAGTGACAGATAATCTATATAATTAAAAAAAAATTGAAAAGGCTCATGTCTTCTCGATTCTGAGGTGTCATATGCTCATGTGTCTTCGTTTGTTATGGGAAGCTTTAAAGATGTAGCTGAGAATCCAAATGGGTAATTGTATGTATAAAGCAAGTGATAAGGTACAAATACCACTATTGGATACACAGTCCTAATGAGCTTATTGTTGGAGATTTTGAGAAAGATTTAAGTTTGAACCACTTCCCAAAATGGAGACTTGGAATAGGAATAATTGAGTAGGAAAATTCCACCCTTTTGTGTGTCTCAAGTCCCCCCGCCTCCTCCACCTCTCACCCCCATATTGGTCTTTCAATTACTTTGAAATGGTTTAGGGGAATAAGTGTGTGTGTGTGTGTGTGTGTGTGTGTGTGTGTGTGTGTGTGTGTTTGAAAGAATAGGAGAGAGAATGTACAAGTGTACCAAAGTAAACTGGCAAAGGATTATGGGATTTCCTTATACTATTCTTTACATTTTTTTGTAAGCTTGAAATATTGTCAAAATTAAATCACAGTATGTCACAATGTATGCAAAACACCTCTTTCAGCGTCTGAGATACCATTTAAATTCAGTTGATCAAATTTCTTATTTAAGAGAAATTAGGAATTTGGATGGTACCTTATCCAAAATATTAATAATAAAAACAATGAAATAAAACCTCTATTAGGATAAAAGTACAACATTTATACAGTCTTCCTTAATATTTTTTATGTTGCCTTCTAATCTTAACAGAAAGAGACAAGACCCTTAATTTGGAAGAAATTTTATTGTATTAATATTCAAGTGGAGGAAGGAAACAACTTGTCAGGCGTGTTTTGCGAGGATTTTATATTATCAGGCAAGAATACAGGGGAGCTGTAATTCTCATTAAGATTAAATTTTAGGGCCTCCCTGGTGGCGCAGCAGTTGAGCACTACGCTGTGGAGCTGTGGGCAGCATGCGATGCGATGTGAGTTCGACGCCCAGCCAGGGAGAATCCCACATGGTGCTGCAGACCTCTCCTGCCTCGCCAGCTGCTCCCCTCAGCAGTGTATTTCTGATTTGCCTGTTCTGCTTCCCACTCAGTCTCTGGTGAACCCTCTCGCCACCCCATGCCTCTGGCCTGTACCCCAGCTTGTATGTATAAAGAAGTAAATCTTTAAAAAAAAAGATTAAATTTTAAATGTTTTCAGTTAAAGAGTCCACCTAAGAAACTGTACTTGTAATTTAGAGATTTTCAGTCTGGAGTTCTCATCTTCTCTGTCCCTGAATCTGCTGCCTTCATTGTTGTGCTAAACAGCAGTCTTTTTCCAGGTCAACAATTCTGATCCTGATGTTGTTACAGAATAAACCATTAGCCTCTGGATGGATTGGTCAGCATCTGTTGATTTGCTGATTTTTTTAGGACATTAATTGGTTCATGGTCTTAACTGCCAGGAATGCTCATATGATCAACTCCCAAGATGTTTGTTAGTGCAGGAAGGGCTATTTAAGGCCCTTCAAGTCTACACCATCATTTTGTTCCATGTGATGATTTCTTCTTTCAAACTTAAAAATGTGCAGGCATAGTAGAAAGAGTCCTAGCTCAGCTATAAGCATTCCTGGGTGCCAGGCTAAAATGGCCACTGACGTACTCTGAAACTTGATCAAAGCTCTGCTTGATGCCTCAAATTCCTTCCCCTTCAAACAGTGACAGTTCTGGGGTTTGGACCAACCTTTTGCCAGATGTGGAGTCAGAAAGTTGGGAACCCTCACCCCCACATCTCCTGGGGCCCAGTAATTCCCAACTTTCTTTTCTCAGGATCGCTCCTGATCTCCCCATTCCAGCCCCATTGTCCCAGAGTTCAGATCTTCATCATTTCCCACCTGAAGTAGAATAGCTTTCTAAATGGTCTTCCTTCCTCTTTGTCCACACCACTCCCGCTTCTTTCGATTACTAGTCATTATAAAAGGTGCCAAGAGCACTATTTTTTTAAATGAAAATATGATCATATTCCTCCCTTCTAAGGTTTCACTAATTCCCTATCAACTTCTGTAATCCCTACAGTCTTCAGCACTCTCTAGCACATGCTTGATTTCATAATATTCCAGTTGCCCCTTTGTTTTGTCTTTAGTCCTCTCTCCCTTGTACTACAGCATCCACAACTGCCTGTTTACTTATCGATTTCTGCCACAATAAACTCAATGAAGGACCTAGGATAGCATCTGACAACAAAAGGACACTTGGTAAATAAAAACTCAAAGGGAGAGTCATTAGCATTTATTTTTAATTAACAGATGAGAACAGTTCTGGTGTTTTAAATCAACTTCTGAAAAAAAAATCACTTTTATATAAAAGAAATAAAACGGGTCAGCAAAAGTCCAAAAAAGGTGCAGCTGTATTATTGCACTTGGGTGAAATAGCCTGCCCAGGGTAGCACTACACTTAGGCCACCCCCGGCCAGGAGGAGCAGACAAACACAGAGGACATGCCCCCATGCACTGGAGATTGATTCTGCATTCTAAACACTCCAGTGACTTCAAAAATATGTAACATTTTCAAAACATTCAAGGAGAGCTCTTGACAAAAACGACTGCTGTGTCTTTAACGTGTTTCAGTTACACCCACCTTCTTCATTCCAAATCATGTGCAAGTTCAAGGGGTAGCTCTACCTCACAGCACGGGACACCTGCTGCCAAAACCACCAGTGCCCTGGCCATGAGGTGACAGAGGGAGGGAGCCTCTGCTTTCCACATAGCTAGGCAACAATCCTGTGACTCCAGTTAACCCTTTCAAGCACTCTTCATTTTGGTCATTTGTATCGGAACATGAGAAAAAGTGACAGTAAGTATGAATGAGCACTAAAGTAACTCCTAGGCTACTACTAGAAAATTAAACAAAAATTTAAAAACTTGTGCCACATTCAAGTAGGTGGCATAACTGTATGTATAAGAAAAAGGCTGTAAACTTATAGAAAAGATAAAGTCTGGGTTCCAAACAAATTACAAAGTTGATTTTGCCTTTATCCTTGAGTGTTACACAGAAAAATGTAAACCACTGAGCCTAGTTACCAGAATACATATATCCTCCTTAGCTGAGGAATGACTTAAAGTTTGGCCTGAGCTAGTTTTATCTTCAAATTTTCTCCAAGTTTGTCCATGAACTCAAATGTATTCAAGTAGTCAGAACGTTGCACGCTAATGGGGGAGAAAAAAGAAAGAAGGAAACGGAGTTTGTTTCTGATCTGGTTTCAAAGAGAGGCATAATCCTAGAAATGCTACTCACAGTAGCTTTTGATTAATGTTAAGCTACAAACATATGGTCAGTGGCCAACCTAGATTCCAGGCATCCTGCAGCGGCAGCCTGGCCACAGACACACCCACAGCAGGTTCCCTATCATGAAGCTTTGAGGCTGAAACTTCAGTTTCAGTTCAGATCAATGCCTGGGAGATAGAAACCACCTCAATTCTTATTCCTCAATCTTAGAAAAATAAACCTTACTACACTGTAGTTATGCTTTTACCCACTTCCCACACACTGGAACAGGTGCTTACAAAAAAGTTTTAATGCTCTCAGCTCTATCAATGTCTTAAGGCAAAACGAAAGACAATAGATTGGCTAACGTGGCACTACTGACAGGTGTCTATTCAAATAGGCTATAAAGATACACTGCTAAAAAGATTGCAAATACTCTAGTGTCACGTTGGAAATTCAAGGTAAGACAGATGTAGTGATTAGGTTTATCCCTATTCCTGTGATATAACAGATCTCTGAGGACACACGAATGGGACATGGGATTGGAATTCATGATTAGTAGTTTTCTTGAGGTGAGTCCCTGTAACTAACTTTGAGGAAGGAGTCTTGATTAGCATCTAATTCAGCTGGATATGGGTTGCCATGTTCTCAGAAAACTGGGCAATACCCGTGCCCCAAACATCCAACAGCTGGTTATAGATACTTAAGGAAGAGACTGTAACCAATGGGGCATCTAATCCTGGTGCTGCTTACTTTTCCTATCTGTAAATTGCAGAAAATAAAGTGGAAAATATAGCTTTGGAGGACCCTTTGTTTCCGTCTATAATTTTCTTGTTAAAGTAAACAGAACCCGGTCACCCAGGACTGTCCACTAGATCAGGGGTCAGCAAGCTGTAGCTCGGGCCGAGGGCCCAATCCAGGCTGCAGCTGGTTTTGACAGAGTTTGACTGGAAAGTGGCCACATCCATTCACTCCTCTGTCACCTTTGACTGCTTTCCTGCCACAGGGACAAAGTTAAAGTGTGGCATGTTCCAGAGGATCTTCTGTTCTATCCAGTATAATAAAATGCTTACTAGTTAGTGTAGAGACAGCGTCTGCTGAACCCCGCACTAGATGAGTAACCATTCGGGTTTTTCCAAAAAGCACTGATATTTTGCGTCTAAGCGAGGGTCAGTGGTAATCTAAGCAGAGAGCTCAGGGCATCTTAGACTTACTTGGGCAAACCTTTAATACAAGCTGCCAAGTCCTTGGTCATGAAGCCAGCCTCAATGGTCTCAACACAGACATCTTCCAAAGCCTTTGCAAAGAAGCAGAGCTCTTTATTGTTATCAAGTTTAGCTCTGTGAGCTAACCCTCTTGTCCAGGCAAAAATGGAAGCTAAAAAGAAAAAAAAAAAGGAAGCATTCTTCAGTTATACCAGTTAGAAAGATTCCCACCCAAACGTGCCACAGTTCCTAGAAATAGAAGTTTTTTGTTTGGGTAACTGACTTCATTAGATGCTGTCCACATGGGCTACGAGTTTTAGGAAAGTTAGAAATATTTAACCAAACAGAAACTCAAAAAAAAAAAAAATCTGCATTTTTGTGGAGGAAATGTTTTGGGTTTTGTTAGTTTTAAGAAAGCACATTTTCACAGTGTGGCAGTAGAAACTGAGGCTGAAAGCATTTACTAATTTGGAAAAGGTCATGGTCTCTCCTATCTCTTGTCTATATTGGTCTCTTTCCAGGTTGTAATTTCTTTTTAAAGCGCTGTCCTTGAATCCTGGTTAGAAGGCTCTACCTCTGTGGCTTTTTGATTCTTAGCCAGATGTGACACCAGAGGAAAAGAAAAATGCTTGTGACAGCATTCTTCTCAGTAATTTACATTCTTCCACAAAATGAAAAGCATATATTATAAATATTCCAGGAAGCATATTAAAGCAGCTCTTATTAGTAGGATGTATCAGCGGGGTGATTTTACACCCAAAGCATTGAACGGCCAGAGGAATGTATCTGAGGCCTCGGCAGAGCTGCGCTTACCAGTCGGAAGTCAGAGCAGAAGTAAACACCGTCTTACCAATGGGATTGGTGGACGTCTCCTGCCCTTTCTGGTACATGCGGTAGTGACGTGTCACAGTCCCGTGGGCAGCTTCTGCTTCTACTGTCTTGCCGTCTGGACAAATCAGCACGCTGGTCATCATTCCAAGAGAGCCATAACCTACAGGAGATATGTGAGAGCAGGAAGTATTAGGTTTCACTACATGCAGAGCACCCGGTCTCAGAGAGCAGAGAAAGGTCTGAATCTTCTCGGTGAACACAACAAACAGGAGCACCTGGGCGTCAATATATCTACCTTCCAGAAGCGGGGATTGCCCTTTTGATCTCAGCCCCAGTCTGCGCAGGCTGCACTTTTTCCTCATTTATGTCCCTTGATCCATGAGGAGGGTTCAGAGTCCAACCACCTGCACTGCACCCTAGTTCTGTCACTGCTTGGCTTCTGTGGCCCAGCTTTCTTACTTGCAAAATGGGAAAGCACCCACTTCATAGGGGGGTGTGAGAGTCAGATTAGTATGTGCATATTCATGACCATCCATGAAAAGAATATATATTCATATTCCTCAGTATATTACTATTCTTATTGCAGATGCTCTGCTGTTGTAGAAGAGATCAAAGGAGGTGTCTCCTGCCATCTAGCTGCTCACACTCACCGGACTGGGAAGAAAAGACTCATTAAAACAGGACAGGATGGACCCAAGTATGTACCACTTGCCCTTTCTTACCCTCTTTGATAGCCCAAGAAAACAACTCTATTCTGTTGTTTCCTATTCAGGGAACCACACGACAACTCTTACTTCCATCTCATTGATTTTTCTTCTTTTATTTACTCTTCTACACTTGAATTGAAAGACACTTTTCTCTGTTTTGCTACCTGCCAATGATAGGTGTGGAGTTAATAATGCACCTTTATATTAGGCTGCTACCTTTTTAAAAAAATTTTTTGGTCTGAGAGTAAGAAAATAAACCTTATTTTTTTAACTCATCTTTGAGTTCAGGTACAAAATTTCTGTTTGAGATTACCGGTTCCTTTCCTCTCACTGTATTGGAGAACTTTGGGACCACACCTATGTGAGTTTGTCTATCTATTAATATGAGACATTGGTTGGCAGCACTATCAACATAAAGGACATAAATGAAATATTTAGGGTGAGTCCAAAGCAGTTTATGCCTCTAGAGAAGGAAGGTAAGGACCGATCTGCTGCCTTTTAACCTATTTAAGGGACTTCAAGGTCACATTAATCTATAAGCCTGGCCAGGAGAGAGCCTTGGTCCAGGTATCTGCGCTGTCAGACACTGGACTTCAGTGCTGTTTCACAGTCATTCATCCCTCCATAACTTGACATTTACATTTGATCTCTCCAGACTCTTCTTGTTGCCATGAGGACGAGTAGAAACACTGGAATAATTTGGGTCACTTTCCAAGAACTCTGATGACAAGGAAGAGTTTTCACTACCCCCAGGAGTCATCACAAATCAATACTCCTTCCTCTACTGCACCCAGAACAGACAAGTGTTTGGATGCAGAGAAGCAGAAGAAGGGGAAAGAGAGTTGTGCCAACGGTCTATGTGACATCAGGTAATCTTTAACCAGTGAATCTATTGGTAGTGGTTCAAATTAATAGGAGATAGTTTAGCATTCCATAAAACAAAGAAAAAGCAGTATTTCTTGAGAAAAAGCAACATAATTAAAGTCAATGCAAACAGTCATCAGGTACAATTCAAGTTTACAAAACTGAAATGGAAGAGCAGCCTGGTGCTGAGGAAACCAGGAGTGGGAGTGCTTCTCTTGGTTTGGACTTTACTGTGGCACGAAGCCCCTGGTTCCTGGAACTTCTGTCAACTGCCCTGGCCTCAAGTCCTTTGCATTTATAGGTAAGCAGTGAACTATGTGTACTATCTAGTTTCAGAGTAACTCTTGAGACTGGCAGACAGGACATGATGCCCAGGTACCTGTTGCCAGAAGAATGAGCACCTGGATAATCTTGATTACTAGACAACCCAATCCCCTCATTTTATCCCTCTTTTCCTGAGGACCCTCATTTTTTTACATCCTCATCAGAGGGAAAGCAAGGGAGGAGAAAGGGGGTGATTTTCATGTCAGGCAGTTGGGCTACCTGTTGTAGACTCCGAAACTTCAAGTGGAGAAAAAGGCTGAGAAATAAACACTGACTAACATCTAAACCCAGTGAACTATGTCCTGTGTGGCCTTGTATGAAGTCACCTCTCCAGACTGAGCCTAATTTCCTCTTGTGTCAGCTGAGAAGAGGGGCCTGGGTGCCTTGTGGTGAATAATTTCAGCATTTTAGAAAGAGCTACATAACCCCCTTCCCAAACCGGAGCACCACTGTGGCACGACCTGCCCGCCGTGGGCCACGTGCGCCTCCCCGCGGTCCTTCAGCCCCTTACCTTGGGCCACGGAGTCCGACTGCACGTCGCCATCGTAGTTCTTACAGGCCCAGATGAAGCCTCCCTCTGATTTCATAGCTTGGGCCACCATGTCATCGATGAGCCTGTGCTCATACCAGATGTTTTTGGCTTCAAATTTGGATTTGTACTGCCTAAGAAACAAGACAGAGAATGAAAAAAAGACACTAGATTTGTTAGGGACTTTATCTGCTTCTCCAAAGGGGGTGGAAGTGGAAATAGCATTTTTTTCTTGGATGTAGCACAAACCTGGGAATTTGACAGATAAGGGCTTGAATCCCTGCCCAACCATTTTCTAGTGATGAAACCCCATCGGTAAGGGTGATTTCACCCACTTGACAGAAGTGCTAGAATCAGTGAGACAGTAGTGTGCCCCAAGTACTACTACATAGTGTCCACCTACTGCTGCTCAGACTCCTGAGAGTTTACTTTAAAAATGTAATAAGGGGGAAAAGACTACTCTTTTGTGTGATATTGTTTAGGAAACTAGGACAGCTTCTAGGCTTTTTATAGATGGGGAGTGGAATCAGGAATTAAAATGCCTGATAAAAGATACCTAAAATCTGTGTGCTAGTCTGAACACTTACAACTAAAATGGAGGTATAGCATCTTAAAATTTAACACACGCTCACTGTCATTGAACCCAAAGTTATAATAAATGTGGACTGAAGTTCAAGTAACTACACTAAAGCAGAGTTTTAAATCATAACCGTGGGTTTAAGACAGAAGGGGAAAGGGTCCACTCAAAAGTCGTATACTTCAAAGATTAGAACTCTCTAACAGGAACCTTCATTGAAACAGTAAACAATTCTGGCTCTGAAATAAATAAAAGCGGGTACCTTCTCAAGAACACATTTATTCTAAAAACTTGGAGTGATTTTGTTCTAATCTTGCTAAATCTAAATGCCTTCATCTTAAAGGGTTAGTGATGGTTTTCACTCAATTTGTCTCAGAGTCAAATGAATAAGGATGTAAATTCTAAACTATAAATACTAGCTGAGGGAAAAAGAAAAAGGGAAAAAGAACTATAGTTACTTGTCATATATGTCTTGAAAAATATCTTTAAAACGCCCATCATATTTCTTCAGAATAGTGTTCTTGGTGCTCAGATACAAAGGCCAACTCTTAGACAGAGCCATCTGGAAAGAACTGTGTGCGAAATCTTCAATTGACTTATCTTGATTGTACATCCCCATGGCAACACCACCACCATCTGTGGAGGGCACCGATGAGAGAAAGAGAGAAAAGGTAAAGTGGGGTTTAGCTGCAACAAACCTATATCCACATAGCCCCCCAAACCCAACTTCCAGTTCCCACATCTGACCCAGGTTTCCAAAAGCTCCAGCCAGGCTTTCCACCTGGAAAACCCCATGAGATCCTGCGGCACAAAACAGGAGGCATGTCAGTTTTAAATAAGGACATTCTCACTTGTTTTGAAAGGGCCACAGAAATGGAAAAACAGAGTCTGAGGGTCCTGAAGATAGTGAAATACCTAAAGCTACCAAATGTGACCCAGAAACACACTGGAATGAGTCACTTTATTTCATTTATTTATTGCTTTTTTAAAAATTTAATTTATATCCTTTACTATTGCCTGTAGGTTCCCCACCACCAAATCACCCGTGAACCATCACCATAGTCCCTTGTGCTCTTTTTGGAATCATTTTAAACTGTCTTTTCATATTTTAAAAATTTCAAACATATGTTTTAGACCCTAAATGTGTACTCCATCCTCAGTGACTGTGAACAATTTACATTTTGGTTACTGAAGGGAAATTCTTGTAATTTCCTGGAGGATATGTAAAGTTCATACTGTCATTAATACAAATAATTACATTAAATGAATCACTGGTGTTTCATAACTCTGTTAGTTGAACTCTGTTATTACTCAGTCAGATCTTGAATTCATGCCACGGTCCAGAGCCAATGTGAGCTTAGTCTGTGAAAGAAGCTGAAACTGGCAGAACTAGATTTTATTAAAACGATGTCATACAGCAGCAGCAAGGAAAACAAAAGCCAGGTAAGATTCAAGATTTTGTTTGTGTGATTACTTTGAACAACTTCAGCAGAGGAGACAGAGGGTCCTCTGTTCTTTCAACAATGTTTGGGTGGGATTGGCCATAATGGATTTTTGGAGCAGCAGGACAGTGGGAAAGAAAAGGCATAGAACAAACATTCCCCTTTCACAAAATAAATACTCAGAAGGGCAGGGAGAAAATTTCAGCAAATATACAACGCAACCATTTTAAATACAAACCTTACTAGAGCAAAGAGCAAGATTACATGGCAGATGTCTTGCAGCTATTAACGTTGAATTCACATAATTCATGTAATTATATAATTCTATACCACAGATTCCTGCCAACCTTCTCTCGTGTTTTGAGAGAAGTGCGTAATTATCTACTTTTTGGGTCTACATTCATTGTCAATAAAGTGGTCTGTCCCATTTGTGCTTTTATCATGCGCAAGACATGAAAGGCAATTATCTTTTTATGTTAGATTTGGGTTTGTAGATTCAGGTCATACTTTTAGGCAATCACACAATTAATTTTAAAAAGCCATTAATAATGTTATCTAACTGAGCTGTGAAAAATAATCAAAGGTGTAGCACATGATGTACTTATACATACCTTCAAAGTTATGTACTACGTATGTCTGTTTTGGGGATCCATCTCTAGGTGTGTAGGTTATCTCCACTTTACCAGGCCCAGGAACAACAAAATCAGTTGCTCTGTACTGGGGTGAGGGTGGGGGGTGGGGGTGGGGGTGGGGGGTGGAGAGTAAACAATGAAACAAAGCTATCCTAACAGGATTATAAAGACATAAAAAAGATCATAGACTACAGAGTTGAAAGACACTTAAACAAACAGGGCAGTGTGGCTTGAGCATGAAGAGATCAAGAGTTTCCAAAACTGGTGAGATGTAATATACATTAAAAGATCACTGTTTATTGGTTGTCTACCACATACAGGGCAGTATTCTGAGCACTGATATGGAGAAGAGATAACATAACTTCCCTTAGGAAGTTCATAACCTAACAGACATACATAAGTGAGAAGCAGCAATATAAAACCTTCCAACTATAAAGGGAGCATAGGTTAAAAATGCTCTAGGATTACAGAGGAAGAGAAGAATGACTATGGCGGTCAAGGAAGTCTTTGTATTAGGGGGAAGTTGTGGCATTGAAGATGATGATGAGAGCTAAGGGCTTGTCTTTTTGTTATATGAGACACACGCTGTAAGTGATTAACTTGCATCATCTCATTATCTCATTTGACTCCTAGGTAGATCTTACAAGGGAGGGGCTGTGGTATAGAGGAAATCATGCATCTATGTCAAAAGATCTAGGATCTGGTGCTTGGACCTTCAGGGCTCAGTGTATTCTTGGTTATCATCATTACTAACTCCAGGCTCAGAACTTATCTACATAAGCAATTGTTCTTTCTGGAACAGCTAAGATAGGTTGATGACCTTGAAGAAGGGCCATCCCTTCTCCTATGGGCACGGATACTCTAGTGGAAATGTGTGACTGGCCTACACTGGGCATCTGTATATCTTTGCTTCGTCGTACTTCTTCAATGACTTAGATTAGAATGCTCTCAGAATCATGTACTAGCAAATGGCAGCCACATCATTGCTTTGTGTTTCTGTAAAGCAGTATATTAATGACAGCTGGCAAACATGGTCAGAGAATGGAAGATTAAATATTCCATGCAGAACACATCTGACATATGAAGTCCTTTACTTTGGGGTGGGAATTTATTCCCATATCTCAAAAGGAAGGAATGAAGGCACCAAGCACCATAAGTGTTTTTCAGTTTCAATATAGTTTTTTGTTTAGCTGTCAATTTTTATGCTCAATTTGACAATGAGAGTACTTATATGGAAACACAAAACTATACTTTTTATTTTTTCAGGCAGAAAAGGAATGTTTTAAATGAACAACTTTCAACTATTGAGTCAATTTTTCTTTTTATGCATGAAGTTATAGTGCTTACTACAATCTTTGGTGGTTCTCAATCCTGTCTGTACACTAGGAGCACCTGGGAAGATTTAAAATGCTTACACCTCATGGAATTCAGATTCAGTTGGTGTAGGAGGGAGTCAGGCAATGGAATTAAAACAAAGAAACCTTTTTTATTTTTAAAGCAAAACAATAGATGAACACTGAAGAAACCATAAAGGATCCTATTGTACAACTAGGATTGAGAAACACTGATGTGGTTGAATGAAGTACAGAAAATTATCTATACAAAAACCCAGTCGTATCACCTGGTTTAACCTAGTAAGAAAATGAAGGAAGAAAAAATATGCCTAAAAAAATACTTGGTGTTGCGATAGGGGCTTATTTGTGAGCTTATCTACATTTACTTTTATCTAAATATATGCAAATATACTGATAATCAAATGTGCATTTCTCCATTTTGCACCTTGCTAAATCAGAGTAGATAGCAGCAGCAGAAGAAAACACATATAAATCAGAACTGCTGGGCACCAAAGACCATGAAAAAGAATATGGCACATCAAATTTTGCCAACATGACTTACTTGGTCCCCATAAGCATGTCGGCCTATGATGATGGGTTTTACCCATCCGCTCACAAGCCGGGGGATATTTTTGCAGATAATGGCTTCCCTGAAGACAGTGCCACCCAGAATATTTCGGATGGTGCCATTTGGTGATTTCCACATTTGCTTCAGTTTGAACTCCTCAACCCTCTTCTCATCAGGGGTGATGGTAGCACACTTGACACCAACATTGTACTTCTTTATAGCTTCTGCAGCATCCTTCGTCACCTGGTCATTGGTGGCATCACGATTCTCTATTCCTAAATCATAGCTGGGAGAGAAACATTGCAAGCATGACTCTACAGGCAAGCTGACAGGTGACTGAGGGTGCTGCATTCTACCACCATGTATCATCCCGTGTATGGTGATGGCCTGCAGAGCTTGCACTGCAAAAGTGAGGGCTCCAGATGCCTAAATCTGCCGAATTTTAGCCTTGGCGCACTGTGGGCAAGGAAGATGGCTGCTAATTAAAAATTGCCCAAGAGAGGCTGCAGTGCTGTGGGAAGCTGTCTGGAAGGCCACTGAAAGGCAACTGCCCCTTTGCCGGTTCTTCACCACAGAGGCCCTGACAGCACATGCTGGGCTTCCATTTCTCTTGCAAACTTCCTTGCATATAATAAGCATAGAATGTAAGGCTAAATATCACCATATTTTTCCCTTAGTAAATATTGTGTTCTAAAAATAAAGGGATCAGAGGATTTAAAGGACTTTTTTGTATTTTGGCATTAGAGTGTGGTGGGAATTACAGACGGGACAAATGTGCCAGTTTGACAGTGCCGAAAATGCTACTGACTCCTCCATGAACGCTAGTTAGCCAGCTGATGAACCTTTTCTTCATTCTTGGGCAAGCCTATTTGTCCTGGAAAGAAGCCCACAGTTTACCAGATTTGTAATGAAATCCACCAACAGTTTTATATACCCCAGAAGGTTATGACTTAATACACACTAACACCTACTCTGCAGGATATTCAAAGTTAAAGTGAATATTGTTTGCCCATGGAACTCAAAAAATGATTGTGATGTTTTTATTTAAAGTATATAATATATACAAGGATATAATACTTTAAGTAAAAAAGCAGGAAAAACAAACCAATAATATTTTAATTTGTAAAAAGTTATTCAGCCATCAAAATCTGCTAATCTATTAAGTCTCTACATTTCCCTTTGTAGTTCTTGTAGATTCCTCTCCTTGGATATCTCAACTCAGGATGCAAATATAAGGATAGCAATCTTGATGATTTTCCAAATAAAGTAATTCCAAACTGCTTCAATCTAGATAATTCATATAAATTAAACAAAGCCACTGACTCTCTTATCTTCTGGCATAGGAGATGCTGAAAAGGTACAAATGCCTAATTCAATAAGCAGTGTGATCAACAGTTTTCATTTCATAGGAACCAGGTTTTTATCAGAAGAGTCTATCAGCAAAAGAGTGGATTTTTTACTTCTCTTTTTAACATTTCTAAGAGACTAGAACAGATAAATGGCTTGGGGTGCTATCTACCAGAACAAAACAAAACAGGGGCTCACTTTACATCCTTCAATAAGAATCAGTCATGTAGTAACAATTTAAAACTCTTCTGAGCCTCCAAACAGTCTTTGGTCCTTAGCCAGTGACTGACTTTTCCTTATGGCTTGATGACTGTCCTTTGGAACTCCCTAGACTTGTATGCTAAGGACTCCCAAGCATCTCTGCGGCTATTAAACTGCCAAGAACTCTGCAAACTCATCTATTATCCTGTAGAGTTCTGACATAAGAGGGCATTTGTAAAATGCATCTTTAACCCCCCTGAAAGATGTTCTGATGCTTTGTTTCCTATATGTCTGGTTAATCTCTGTAGATATTTTCTCCTCATGGTTGCAATATAGACATTATTAACAGCTTCAGTTTAGAATAATTACAAGAGTGTCTAGTGAGACTGTGAATTAAAAGTCTACACCCAAGCAAATGCCAAGTCCTCAGGCCACAGTCTGATGAATAATTCTGGGTTAAGGCAAACACACTTAGAGTTACCAATTATTTGCTTGGAGTATGTTGTTTAACATTTTACACGCCAGTCTTCTGCCATTTCACCCTTGCAAAAATTCTGTCCCTATCTAGCTCGAATACACAAAAAGCACGAGCAAATTTATGAAAAACACTGGACTGAAACATGAAAGAATTCCACAGGAACTTCATATCTGTCTCCAAACATATTAAATATGGGGAATTGTTCGAGTCTCTAGGACAAAAATGGTTTAAAGGAACTTCCACTAAAAGGTGGGTGTTGGATTAAATAACTTCAAGTTTTTTTTCTGTTATTATTAGAGGAAAAGGGCAAAAGGCAAGGAATGAACATGGGGGAAGGTCCACTGATTAGTTAAGCAGAGTGCTAGAAAGTAGACCTTGAAAGGATGAATTGTGTTAATTACATTTACTTTACTGTTTCAATAGAGGATGTACCTCTACTATTTTCATTTCTACAAATACCTTGTGTTACTCCTGGCCACTGATTTATCACATGTAAAACCTTCACAGGAAATAGAGGCTTGGAAAGAAGTGAGAATCACTTTGTTCTCAATATAATTCTCTTCTGAACAAGTCCAGTTTTTCTAGCAAAATTAAAATAGACCATTTATTTAGGCATCCCTCCCCAAAAGCTCTGTTTATAAAATACAGCAATGTCTATATAAAAATCTAGTGCATTACCCTAAAATCAATAAGATTATAATTTGATTTTGCTACTTGAAGGAGTAATTCATTCACCTGTGCAGGTCCAATTCCACATAGGGAAAAATGAGTTTTTCCTTAATTAATTCCCAAATGATTCTTGTCATTTCATCTCCTTGCATCTCTACCACAGAACCACCACGGATTTTTTGAGACATTTTGACTTCAATAAACCTTTAAAAAGAAAAAAGATGAGACACAAGTTTTATTTCATTATAGTATAAAAACAAAATGCAAACTATTTGGTAACTGCTGAAATAATTCATATAACATGACCGCATAAAAAGCTAATCATAACAATTACATTTACCATTAGAATTGAGCATGATCTTTGTATACAGCATTGTGACATGCTTTGTATGTGGTTTCTGAGTCACTGTTCATAACAATCTTGAAAGATGGAAATCATTTTCCCTTTTCATTTGATAAAAAAAAAAAAATCTTTCCTAAGGCCATTCTGCTAAAGTATGGGGTTAAAATGTCCTTAATAAGGTAATTACTATTCTTGACTGTTGGTTTGTCTTACAAAATGAGATATTTCTACATTATCATTCCATTGTCTTATAAAATGAGGTATTTCTACATTATCATTCCATTTGAATACTTCTACCTAACTGGTAAAGGAACAGAATGACGAAAACTAGTATTTTCCCTGTTTGAAGAGGCTGTTTTGGTTAAAATAACTATCCTTAGAAGATTCAGCAAGTTCTTATGACCCATGTTTAATGGAACTTTAAGACTAAAATGAAAGATAAAGAAATCATGGTGAATTTCCTAGAGGCAATAATGTATATAGGGTTGTAAAGGGAAATACAAAAGTGATTTCTCAACTACAGACATCTGTATGTAGAAGGGTCACTTTCCAAGACCCAAGCATGTCCCTGTCCTCTTACTCAGTATCCCAGTTCCTACTGTTCTTCTGGCTGTTGGTGGGCAAAGATAAGCTGCCAGTGGGTGGGATAGGAAGTGGAACGGTCCCAAAAAGAGATACTGTCATCTTGAGGAATGGTGTATAGGGCAGCAAATATAAATCAATCTGATTCCCAGTAAGGGCAGGGGTTTATCCTTTGGAAGAAGTGAAACCATGAGGTTTAAAGGAAACTGTTCTATGATTGTTTCCTGAGAGGCAGAGAAGGCTCTGAGACTGCTAAAAGTTCAGTTCTTTTCATGATGCTCTAATGGAAACTTTTTCAGCAACACAACTACAAATTGCTTTCATTCCCTTAAATTATAGCTGAGGCCTGGAAAAGTGAGATAGAATAAATTATTAGGAAAGAGGTCTGTGAGTTCTCTTGAAAAACTGAGCTACAGAAATTTAGCCTTAAAATTAAAAAATGTTATGATTAGTAAACTACAAGCCTCCCTCAATTCCTTGTGACAAACCAGAATATAATCCTAATCCCCTAATTCCTAATTCTAGAATCTTGCATTAGGAAGTTCTCTAGACCATTACTGGGGAACCAACTGAAACTAAACAACAAAGAAGTAAATAAACTGGTGGAAAGAGTCAATTGTTTCCCATTTGTAATTTCAAATATAATTTACAGCACAGCTGAAAGCATATGACTCAGTTATGCCAATGCCACTGCCTTATTTATCTCTTGTACTTAAAAACAAAGGAAGAAGCAGCAAACTTAACTTGGTCTTGATACTACATTCCCAAGGTCCATATTCCTACATAGTGTTATGCAAGAGTTATGACTTGCTGTTTTTTCTTGATAGCAAATACAGTCAATAGGAGGTCACATCCCATATTTCAATACTGAATGACTGTATTTTTTCAGTTATTTCCTTCTCAGTTGAAGCAAACATATCTGCAGTAAGATAGCTGAAATATTTCAAGTTTAATTTATCCATTAACAAAAGAATAAAATGAAGTTTCATTGAAGACCCTTGCTTACTAGCTTATATCTTCTAGATCTGAATTCTGTGGGATGGGTTTTAGGTCCCAGTGGATTCACATCTATACCTTTGCCCCTCAGATTTTCTGTTGCCACCCAAATCCTGACTCCAGAAAGGACTATTCCAACAGAATTGTTCATTTAGTTTGAAAGCAGCTGAATTCCAATCTCCTGACACACTCGTGCAATTCCAGAAAACAAACCAGGACTAAGAAAACAGCGCTGCTGATCCTAGTTAATTTTATTTTTATCAACCAAATTTTTAGCCAGTTTTGTTGTTGTTATTGAGTTCACGAACTACAATAATTTCTGGGCAAAAAACAGTCTCTTGCCGATAAGACAATGAACTGAGAGAAACAAGGAACCAGTGCAAATTTATTGTTGGAAATATTTTTGACCCACTCCCTCCGCTAAGACTTCCAAGGCCAACTAAAAGCAGTATTGCCACACTAAAGAAAAAACAGAAAGGGAGAAATTGCTAATTTTCACTTTTGCAGAGAATCAACTTCTAATCACCCCAACACCTCTCAGGCTTGCAGACTTAGTTGAGTGCAGTTTATCGCCTAAAGGCAAAACAAGGAATAGAAAAACAATATATAAAATACCAGCAAGGAGAACATAAAATGTTTTTAAGACTGGTCACACAGGCCGATTTATCTGTGAGTGAGTGTACCCAGAGGGACAAAGTGCAGTATTAGGACCTTAGTCAAGTTCCAAATAAAGGTCAAGGGAGCACAAATATCTCTACTTGCACACACAGGAGGGTGCGTGTGTGGGCACTTGCCCGGTTGGTGGTACGTTAGCTGGTCTTGTGGGTTTGCACGTCCTTAGGTCGCAGTGACCAGCAGGCTGCTGGCCCGCAGCCGTCCTTGTGCAAGAGGGCTCCGTGCCTCGTCTGCAGGCCCGCCCCCATGCTCGCGCGTGCCGGGACCTTTAAACCCCGACTCCCAGAGGCGGCGGGGGAACGCCTCCCCCAGAACTCAAGATCCCGGCGGTGGCCAGATGCCCGTGGGCGGAGGCGCTCCTCCACGGCCCACCCCCTCGCGCCGGCCATCCGAAGGCCTGGTCTACACCCCTCAGGCCAGCTCCGAGTCCTGCCCTCCGCAGACAGACGCGTTCACCCTGCAGCCCCCCGCCTCCCCCAAGGCGGTCGCGTCCACCCAGCAGCCCGAGCTCGTGGGCTGCATTCGCCCAAGACCTAGGCTTCCACCTTTCTCTGAATCCAGCTCTCCACCGCCACAGGTTACCTTCCCCCTTACACCCAAGCCTTAGTCTTTGCGAGTCCTGTGCGCGCGGACGTGGGCTTCCATTTCTCACTGCTTGCAACTTTCCACAGCCCAGCTTCACCCTCCCGTGTCCGAGAGCCGGGTTTCCACTCACCCAGGCTTCTCGTCCCCCCTTCCTTTCGCTTTCCCACGCCCTTCTTCCTACACCAGAATCGCCGCTAAGTTCCGCTCTCCACACCCAAGATCGAGGTTCTTCCTTTGCCCCAATCCAGCCTCGCCCCACTCTGAGCGTCCCCCTAAAAGCCAGAAACCGGAGACGCCGTTTGGAGGCTGCAGTTACCTGCAGGGGAAGGTACGCTGGTGAAGACCCGGGGGCGCAGCACCACACACACACACACACACACACACACACGCTCAAGCTCACAAGCGCCGTCGCGGGCAGTCGCAGCTGGGCCCGAGCTGCCTCTTTCGGATTCTGACAACGCTTCTCCAGAAATCCAGGGACCGGCGCGGGGGCGGGGCCTTACGTCTTCACGGCTTTTGTCCCCTCCCGGGCCCAGCCCCCTCAGCCCATCTACCAGAGTCCCGCCCCCGCTGCGCCGCCAATCGCTGCGAGCCAAGCTCTCCGGGGTAGGCGTGGTGAGATTGAGGGGCGTGTCCCGAACGCCTGGGAGGTATCCTTGTGCTAGCAGAGGGGGAAGGGGCCGGGCGCTCCCTTGCTCTGCCGGGGTTCTCGGGGCGGAAGGACGCGGATGCCACCTGCAGGCTGAGGCACAGGACGCGCCGGAGCTCGCCCTCTGAGACACGTCTTGAAGGGGCGCTAAGGGCCTGGGCCCCCGCGGGACAAAGTTCCAGGCTGCAGGGAAGGTAAACTGGAGACCGAACGCCCCGGACTCGTCCCGTCCAAGGCGAGCCTCGAATGTGCTGCAGACAGGAACGCTCTTCCAGCTGAGGGAAGAGGCTCTCGGGGGCTGCTTCCTGCGTCTCTAACGCTGAGGATGGCAGCTTCAGAGCAGGCGTGCTGCCGTGAATAAATCCCGCCACCACTAATGACTAGGTTTTTAAAGCATTTGTACCTTTGATTCCAATTACTGCTGCATTCTATAACTAAACACCATCGGCACTTGCATGAAAAGATAAATATAATGAGGAAATAATTATCTGGGTTCCAGTGAAACTGCACTGAAAATAGAAGCCTTATAAAACAGCGATTCAAAAAATAAGACACCTGCTGGGAATTATTATGTTTTATACTTTCCTTGCTCTTGAAATATGATGCGGGGGTGCGGCGAGGATTTTAGATTGTGATTTGTAGGATAATGGCATGCTTTTAGGTTGCTGCCTAGGATTCACCAATTACTTTTGGAAGATAAACTGACTCGTCGGGCACTAGCGAGGTGCAATTTGGACTCTAGGGGGCACTAGTATTTTTCTCTAGAGAAAAAGCGGGAGAAAGAATACACAGCGTCGGACTGACTTTTTGAGGTGTGTTAACGGAAAGTAGCAGTCACCTCCGTTTATTTCTGTGGAAATGATAACAGAGGTCTGTGAGTTTTTATTTTCATCTCTAGTCTGAAACTCAAAGTCAACTCAGAGGGTAAAATTACTCTGTGTTATATTGGGTTCACATTGCTTATTACTCCTCCCACTACTAGATGTATTTATATTCATTCTTGTTCCAGAAAGAAAGCCTTCAAAATATACACAATCTATCACGATAAAAGACGTTAAATATCGGTGAGGAAAAAGAATAAATACAGTAAAATATACAGGGCTATTAAGCCTTTAACCATAATGTATTCTATCAAGTCCTCAAGACTGCTAGAGCTGGGCTACAAACTTGGCTGTAGGCTGATGTGGGAGGAAAGATAATGTTTATGGACGTCTCAGTATCCAAAACAAGGTTTCCTGAGTCAATAGAGTAGGGATACCCTTTTCATTATTATTATTATTATTTTTTGGTATATTCCTAGAAATGATGTAATCTTACCGCTGAAGTGGCCCAGTGCAGCTAAGCCCTGCATTCCCCAGCCCTGGGAGTATCTGCTGGGCCTCCTAGGCTGGACACAAAGTGAGCCTGCCAGGATGAGGGGTCAAACTCTGCCGCTGGCATACTAACAACACTGCAGAGGGTCCTACTCTGCACAATGCGTTTGTTTGAACTCCACCTGGGAAGTCCTGAGAAGGGAAGGGGTGGAGCTGACTGACTGTTTTGGAGGAGGTTTGAATAGGTAGTGGGACACTTGGGGTCTACAACTTCATCTTGAGCTGTGGACCCCAGTTATCCTGGAAGTCAGACTGTGGGAGGCCTCTATGACGCTCTCCCTCCCAGTGGTAGGTGGTGGCAGGACTTGGAGTGCCACAGTCCATGGATCCAGAAGCAGCAGACCTTGCTGTACCCTGCCGGCTCCTGTAATGGCAATGGGATAGACTGAGAGTCCAGAAATAAACACACCGGTGTATGGACAGTTGATCTACAACAAAGGAGCCAAGAGTATGCAGTGGAGAAAGGAAAATCTCTTCAACATGGAAAAACTGACAGCCACATGCAGAAAAACTGGGGTCCACAGCTCAAGAAAAATGAAATAAGCACTCACACCATAGATAAAAATTAACTCAAAACGCATTAAAGACTTAGATGTAACACCAGAAACCATACAATACATAGACAAAACATAGGCAAAACATTCCATGATCTTGACTTCAGGGATGTGTTTGGGGACTCGACTCCAACTATAAGGAAAACAAAAGCAAAAATAAATGAGACTACAGCAAGTTAAAAAGCTTCTGTACAGTGAAATAAACTATCATTAAAAGAAAAAGAAACCCTATTGAATGCACAACATAACATCTGACAAGGGGCTAATGTCTAAGATCTACAAAGAACTTATACAACTCAACAAAAAGAAGACATACAGATAGCCAACAGACACATGAAAAATATGCTCAATATCACCTTGGTGTAGATTGATGAAAACATTTGTTGGGCTAATTACAGGCAGGAACAGTTTTTGTTTGTCTTTTTACGATTTATTTTATTTATTTATTTATGCATACAAGACCTGGGGTGTAGGTCAAAGGTGCTGGGAGGTGAGAGGATTCACCAGAGACAGAGTGGGGAGCAGAACAGGCGGATCTACTGAAATCTGCTGCTGAGGGGAGCAGCAGGCGAGACAAGAGAGGTCTGCTGCGTCATGTGAGTCAGCTTCGTGGCTGGGGATGGAACTTGTCCTGCAGTGGCTGTTATAGCTTCATAGTGCTGAGACTTAATCCCTTGTGCCATTATAGAGGCCCTGTTTGTCTCTTTTTTGAAGGTAAGGCAGGTAATTGAGCCTAAGGTTTTAGGCTGAGGGGGAAGGGAAGGAGACAGAGGGAAGAGTTAATGGAAAAGGAGAGTTGAAGATAAGGCATAAGCTCCCAGGGGAGACAGGAGAGGGTGGGCAGGGGACTGGGAGGGTTGACCTGCAGAAGCAGAAGATGCTTTCTCTCTAGTTGAGGGTAGGAGGAAGGTCAAGGGTAGATGTAGATGCAAGTAGACGTGATGGGGAGGTTAGGTTGTTAGGGGTGGCACTCAGTAACCTCACCCTTTTCACTCAGGTAGATGAGCTCTGTACAAGAATGACAATGGGGGCTGGTGTGTGGGTGCAGCAGTAGTGAGGAATGGGGGAGAACTGGCCCAGCAGTGAGGAATGGAAGAAAAACGGACCCAGTAGTGAGGAATGGGAGAGAATCTGACCCAGTAGTGAGGAATGTCACCTGAAAATGGTGACAGGGATTTGTACTGGTATCAATCTGCTGGATTTGCTGTTCCCTGCGACTTCGGAAAGGACCAACTCAAGGAGAACGGCAGGGATTTGCCAAAAACCCTTGAGGAAAAGGGCCTGCAGAATTTAACTAAGACAACATGCAGAATTTGATTAAAAGAGCATTTCACTTTAGGGTTTGTCTCCTTCCTACTTCCCCTGTCAGGTCGTACAATTGCGGTGGGCAGGTCTTGACATGTTTTCTTCAGCTAACAGCACTAGGCTCGCAGAGGGGGACAAGTGATGGTTGATGCTAGCCAGCTCCAGCGAGATGGGACTTGGTAACTCTATTTACATCGGTCTTTGCAACACAAAACTGGAATGAGAAGACTATAGAGTAACATCACTTAGTCTGGGTGAAACACTGTGCAAGTGGTCTAGTGTAATGTTTTACTTCATCTTTTTCACAAGATGCTCTGCGAAGTGGGAACTTATAGCCCCATACTACAGGGACGATGTCTGAGACCTTAGTAAGTCAGTAACTGGTTTAAGGTCTTATGGCTGGTATTGGTGGAGTCACCCGTCTGCATGACTCCTAACAGGTGTTCTGGCTCACGTCAGTGACAGTCCATGAGAACCGCTGAGCACGGTAACGTATTATGAGTGCCCACACGATCGAACACATACGGTAACTGCAGTCCAGCCAGCATCCACCCAGTGACCACGCACGCGTGTTGCTCACGCGCGCAGTCGCTTTAGTTTCCCTAGAAAGCTTAGGAGGCCTAATCGCAGCCAAAGAGTCCAGGTTGATTCGATCTGGGCTGGACTCTTTCTGTCTGAGCATCTGATCCAAACGTCCGGAGGGCGGGGAGGACGGGGCGGGGCCGCGCTCAGGAAAGTTGAGGATTGGAGGGGAGGATCAACAGGGGGCGGAGCCTTGGAGGGAAGCGAGAAGCCCTATCAACCATGTAAGTAGCTTTGCTTCCTCCCTCAACCGCCGGTGGCCCAAGTATCCCGGTGCAGCGCTCCGAGGTCGGCTCACTGCGCCTGAACCCGTGAAGCGGCGATTGGGCTGGACCCAGGCCGGCGGGGCCGGGCGGGAGGCGCAGGTAAAGGAGGGCGCCCGGTGCGCGGCGGACCAGGGCTCAGAGCGCGAAGAAGACCGGTTTGGGGAGCTCGGACGGCAGAGCGGAGGGAAGACTGTAGTGAAGACGGGAGCCGGGACTTCACCATCGCGGCTGAAGGCCGGGCTGCGGCCGAGGCTGGCCAGGCGGGGCGGGGAACCTGTGCCCACAGCTAGCCGGCTCCCCTGGCTCCTCCGGTTGCTCCCTGGATGGCGAATGGGGAAGGGGTCTGGTGGAACGGTTCTGGTAGAGATTTTGTAGGAAACATTTGAAGTTCTCTTGCCTCTCTCTCGTCCCTCGTACCTGAACTTTTGGAAGTGCATTGTCCAGTGTCTTTTCCCTCCGAGGAATAAGCTCCCAGTGTCAGAAGTGCATATGTAGACTGGAAAAGAAAGTTGATGAGATACAGAATCAACACCGGTAGTGGCGTTTGAAATGTGCATATGCCTCTTTAAACACTTGCTTCTGCTGTTTGAGACGATTCCGTTTCTACCTATGTTCCAAAGTTTCTCGAAGAGGAGACTTGATTTCATAGTTATTATCTTACCTTTGCTTAGAATGTTACCAACAAAAGGGCGAGAGTGCAGTGTGATGGATATTTTTAGGAATGAAGGGTTTTCTGCCCAATATAGAGGTTATGATTCTTAAGGCCCTGAAGAAATAGGAGAAATGTTAGAATGTGTGGTTGTGTTAAATTATCATGTATTGCTGCAGTACATCCTGTTACAAAATTATTATGATATTTACAGAAGTCGTTTGGCTTATTGTACCATTTGTTTCTGATTTATTTGAACTTGAACCTCATTTTTGGCTCTCCAAATCTCCCGATTTTATCAGGATTCATGCATAATATGTGATTAGTTTCTATAGGTTGGATTTGGGTTGTGACAAAGGTTGATCAGGTTAGTCCCTTCTGTGGAGTGCGACTTCATCCCCGTATCTTCCCATTTTCATCTTTTTGGGAAGCTTAACATGAACCATTGTGTTTTTCCTTTAGTGTTTCTATTGGCATGTCTATCAAAAATTGAACAAAAAAACTTTGTTGATGGAAACATTTCTAGTATTCATCTATCCTGTTATTAGTATGGTCTGCATATTCTTTAAAATGCTATACTTAGAATTGATTGGACTGACTGGATTTTTTCATCTGCTATTTTTTTTTTTTTTTTTTACTGAATCAGGCTTGTTTTCTAAGTTTTAAAACCTGATTGGCTCTCTGATCGGCTTGGTCAACAAAATAATATGCAATGGTCTTTTATACTAGTAGCCTTCAAATGAGACAGTACTGGTGACACATCAGGAGTTTTTTGATGACTAGCTGTCTGATTACCTATTTGTTAGGAAAGAATTTTAGTTTATATGGTAGTTATTAAGCTGGCATAGATTATATGACAGTTATTCAGTTATCAGAGAATGAATTATAAGGTTTTCTCAGGATCCTGATGTCATTAATTTTTAAGATTAACTCTGTGATTGTGTATTTTTATGGAAGTAACACATATATTGTGTAAATATCAGGTGTGCATCATTAAAAATCAATGTCGTTGATTTTTGTCAATTTTGACAATATGTGTATGTCAATTAAGTTCACCACTTAAAGTCCAATTCTCTCCTTCACTATACAATTGGCCCCTTTTACCTGACTTACCCACCTCCTTCTTCCCTCCCTTCTGGTAAGTGAGAATTGGTCTTAACAGTCTAAACTTTTATTTTTGTTTTATTCTGTGTGATTTTATTTTTATTTCAGAGATTACTTTTGCTTGCATTTTCATGGTAATTTTTATCTTCTCACTTCTAAAATCTAATAGAAGTTGTGTGTGTGTGTGACACTTAGAAGTAAAACTAAGATTCTTAAGGCAGATTGCTTACTGCTGCTTCTGATGTTCCTTGGGTCAAAGTAGAACAGGTTGTTTTCTGAGAACTGAAGATTGTTGATGCCATCACATGATGCTTTCTCTTCAGTCCTTACTCCCTGCCTCCTTTTGAATTTACCACCTTATTTCCTAACCTTTTATGCTGGAATATTGAGCAATGTCATGACACTTGAAAATTGTTGTTTTCCTTCCTCAGTAGGAGATGATTAGAGACCTTCTTTCCCCCCTCTGCTTCCGCTTCCGCTTCCTCTTCCTCTTCCCCTATTTCTTCCTCTTTTTCCTTCTCCTTTCTTTCCCCCTCCTCTATTCCAAATAACATTATTTGCCAAACTACTTTTCAAATGAGTGGTTTCATTTCTGCTTTGCTTAATTAATCTATTAACCACTTAAATTATTAATCAGACAACATCTTGTGAAGATAAAGAATTTAGATAGGCTAAAATGGGAAGTTTTGAGAATCTACAAAGATAATTTTGATATAATGGAGAATTCTGGGTTAAAATTCAAGGTCTAGGTAGAACTCCACTACTGACTTAAGTTCTCTTAGGTTCAGTGAACGCTGATTGTCTCAAAGGTAAAATAAGGTCAGTTCTGTGCACTTTCCAGGATTTCTGTAAGAATAATAATAAAGTGAGATGGTAGAAAGGATTTTGAAAATGAAAAGCGTTTTATAAGAGTGTAATGCCCTCTTTGTAAAGTGTCAATTAGATTATAAAAGACAGCATTTTTATGACTGAGATTATGCATAGTTTATTATTTTATATGAGTAAGCAGCAGAAAATTGATATTAATGCTTTTCTAGAACTTCCATCTGGTGATGTGGTTAGCTTTATTGCTTAGGTGAAATTATAATTTTTGGTTTTCTTTTAAAAAAATGCCCTTTAAGACCATAATTTTAATGTATGTGAATTTAGGTTAAAGGTAGAAAAACTGGATTCTTGCACTTATGAGGCAATATGGTGGACAAACAGCTTGTTGATTTGAGTAGTTCTCATAGGTGGTGAGACATTGAGGTAATTTTTGAGGCTATATAGAAATATTATTAAAGGAAGACTATTTCATTTCCTTCTTGTAGAAGTATCTTTTAAAAAATGGAAATTGAAATAAGTGGAATAAAATTTTGCAGAATATATGTTTGTATAAAACCAATTTTCCTTCATAACTTAAAAAAGCCATCACTTTTAAAAAAAAATCTTAAAATGAGAAAGATATAAATGATGTGAAAATGCTTATTTTTCCTTTTATTTCATATTTATGCCTTACCTCCAGATTTTTAATAATTCTGCTATTTTCTGTAATTTGAGTAATAAAGAAAATTACTGCATATTCATATGCAGGTAATTGAAACTCTTATAATCTGTACCACACTATTTTTAAGCCTTAATTTGGAGCAAATATAAGATAGATTATTTTTTGGTTTTCACAGATATAAATTTTCAGTTATATTTTTAGATATTTGGATTCTGTTTAGAATTACTTTATGGTATCCTGAGGAACTATAACTTTGGCTTCTTTCTTTTTTTTTTTTTTTTAAGACTCATGAAATGGCCACAGATGATAAGTCTTCCCCAACATTGGACTCTGCTAATGATTTGCCTCGGTCTCCTACTAGTCCTTCTCATCTCACACACTTTAAGCCTTTGACTCCTGATCAGGACGAACCTCCTTTTAAATCAGCCTATAGTTCTTTTGTAAATCTCTTTCGATTTAACAAAGGTAAGATTTATTCTTAAAGATCAGAGAACCCACAATTTTGATTCTCTGAAATTCTTTTGTTCAATTATCATGCCATATCTCTGTAGGAAAGTGAAATATTAACAAGGAAATAGCTTTAATCATATATCACTAGAGTTTACTGCTTAAGAAGAGAAAGCTAGGCTTTTCACTGTAATCTTATTCATTATTGTTAACTAAAGATCTGAATTAAAAACTAAATGTTAATTTTCCTTTTTAAAGGCAAGCTAGCATTCTTTTTCCCTCCCCTTAGTGTTTCAACTTTATTAAGTTGGTGGCTTGGACTTTCTCTTTTTTCCTTTAGGGGTTGATAGTCGAAAGATTTTAATTAAAGCAATAAAACTAAAAGGATGAGCACATGAGAGAAAAGATTAATCTTTTTCAAATATTGAAAGCTATTCAGTGGACTTGTTGACTTAAACCCATTAGATTAAGGTGCACATATAATGACATAAAACGAAAAGATAGTTTTTTTTTTTTAAATGAGTTCTTTCAAAGTAATCCTTTTTTACCTGAAAAAAAAATTTCAAGAACATAACCTGTATTTTGAATTTTATTTGGTCTTATTATTGGAACTGCATTAGAAGGTAATCTCTCTTGTTGGGGTTTCTTTTAATATATCTAGTTATGGGGTCGATCTCTTGCTGTGCATATCCCAATAGACAGTAAGTGCTCGATGAACATTTGCTATATAAATTATTGTCTTATGATAACTAAGTATAATGTGGTATTCTGGATGGGCTATTAGTTTTAATTAACTCAGTAGAAAATTTTATAGTATTGACTGACTTTTTATTAGTGGTCATGTTTAAAACTATATGAAAACTCCCATTGATTTTTAAGACAATGATTTGTTTTCTTAAAGAAACTTATTGTTTAGAATAATTTTAGATTTATAGGAAAATTGGGAAAATAAAACAGAGAGTTCTCATAGATTCCCACATCTACTTGTCCCTATTATTAACACCTTAAATCAGTATGGTGCATTTATTGCAAATAGGAAATCATTATTGATACATTATTTATTTTATAATGTATTTTATTCATTTTTCTTCAGGTTTTCACCTAATGTTGTTTTTCTGTTCTAGGATACCACATTATGTTTAGTTGTCATAAGACAGTAGTTTAGATAGCAAGTGTTTGTATAGCCAATGTTTATTGAGCACTTAGTTTCCACTAGGATATCCACTGCAAGAGGCTGACCCCATAACCAAAACAAATTAAAAAAAACCTTCCAATATGCCTTCATGTTTCTTTTTCTATTTCTATTTTCATTCTATTTCTTTTTATAAGTTCAAGATATTTCTGATAAATAGTAAAGCGAACCAAATATCTTATGTACCAAGGATGTAGTTATTGATCTGTAATTTGTCACTTCCTTTGTATTTTTTTTAAAAAACACTTTTTTCCTTTTTTTTTTATTATTATGTACATCTCTTACATTATTGTATATTCCCCGTATGTTTCCCACCACTGATTCACCTGTGAACTGTCACCATAGTCCCTTGTGCTCTTTTCTGCCCCATTAAAAAACATTTATTTTAAATCATTCATGTGATACATATATGTGATTCCTGAAAAATTTCATCTATTTTTTTCTCTTTGCTAAACTTGAGTATTAGTATTTCAGACATTGCCAAGCTTTCTTTTGCTGCAGAGCGAGCAGAAGGGGGCCAAGGAGAACAGCAGTCTGTGAGTGGAAGTTGGACCAGCCCGCAGCTCCCTTCACGGACACAGTCTGTGAGGTCGCCTACACCTTATAAAAAACAGCTTAATGAGGAACTCCAGCGGCGATCTTCAGCAGTATTAGGTAAAAGTGTTGTTATTTCAGTCTTCTCGGTGTAGTAGATTTTTCCACAGTAATTGTGTTTCCCAAGGTGGTTTATTAACTTTTATGCTATTTGGAATGGTCAAGTTACCCTTCAGAATTCAACTGTTACCTTTAGGTATTGAAAGAATGTGTCGATACCTAATAAAAATACTTAACATTTCCTGTTAAGCCTTATTTAGGCAAGGCAGATGTATCTTGACTGTTTTTTGATTAATTACTTACTTGGGTTTCAACAGAGAGCAGTTTGCAGCATCCCCAGGAAAACCCAGGTTAGTTTCAACTCTGAGAATGGATTCTGCTTCTGGTCTTGCTATGGCTGGTGTAATGTCTTGTGCATGCCCAGGTCTGGCTGAGCACTTTCAACTCCGTTAGTGGGCTGCCAGTTGCTCTTTGCCTTCTGTCCTTGTTGGGATACAAACTGTCACTGTGGCTGGATAAGCTGAGCTCTTCTTGCCTGTTTGTTCTTCATCCTGATCTACTACACAGCCATTTCCTTCATTTTCATGCTTTTTTGATGAGTTAGGCTGGGGATCAGTGCCTGAATCAAAAGATTAGCAAAATGAGTTTTATGTTTTATTTGTTACATTAATAACCACTGCAGGGGCTTGCTCAACTCAGGGTGATAGAAGAAAGGCAGTGAGTGGTGGCATCATAGAGGGGATGGGGTGCAGTACTGGAAAGCAGGTGTCCCTCCTGATCTCCAGGTCCCATTTGTCTGGTTCGTCTTCTCCGTGAGATCCTTAAGTGAAAAATAGACAGTTACAGGTGGTGATGGTTGGGAGAAGGATATTTTATTGCTAGTTGAGACTTGACTCAACCTCCCTCTGGTAGGTCAGGAGGAGGAGGAGAAACTAAGCAGAAGAATTTCTCTTTATGGACTAGAACAGAGCTGGCTCTATCTCCTCTGCAGGCCTCCTAGAGCAGGGAGCCTCAGCCATTTGAAACACTCAGAAGGTGGCAAGGGGGAGAGGGAGAGAGAAGGTCTATTTTTATTACAAATGTGTGGAAGAACGAGACCATCCCCACTTCAGCCTTTAACCTTAATAAACACGTAACTCTTGAACCTGACCTGTGGCAACACTCCTGTTTCTCTTGAGGGAGCTCTTCTGACTAAATCCTATGTTGAATTAGGCATAGGATTTTTCATTTGTAAAATTGAGGAGTTGAATCTTTCAGGGATTATAAACTGGCACCCTGCCAAGCTTTGCCTTGGTATTTGGATACATGGAATTTCAGTATCACCAGAGGGACCTTGTTAAGTCTAGTTTGCTGCAGTCCCCACCATTCCTGTTGTCTTATTTATTTATTTATTTTTTAAATCACATCCACTTGATTCTTTGATTCAAACTTAGCTCCTAGGGACATTTGAGTTTCAGAAGCCTGGGACTGTTTGACCCATTCATTCTTTTTTCTGCTAAAAGGCTGTATGTAATTTTACCATTTTACTAGCTCTGTGACCTTTGGAAAATTCTTGAAATTGTCTAATATCCACTTTCAAAAAGCAGCTAAGGTTATTTGCCTAAGGGCTGAATGCTACACCAGATTTTCTCTCCAGTCTCTTTCATCTTCATCCAGGATCTGTGATTGTGTTAGTTCTAGGAAGTCTTGCTCTTGCATTTCTAATGAATGGCTCTGTTAGAACTCATGCTTCTAAGTGACTGAATGCAGAGCGGTTCACAATTGTTGCTCATGCATGGAACACAGCCATTATGATCCTAACAGTTTTTCTCCTCCTTCAACTCATACATCAGGGGAGTTGCTTTATATTGTGAGACTCAAGAAAAATTTGGTTCTTCTAATACTTATGTTTTATTCTAGTAAGACATATCTGAGATATCTGCTGAAATTAAGATTTTACTATTGATAGATAAAATTACCAGTTTTCCAACTAGTGCAGTTTAGGTAATTATTTCCATGGCTATCTTGGATGTTCTTACTTAGTTGAGCTATCAACCAGTCATTTCTTTGTAATCCATTCTTTCCCATCTAACCAAAATAAAGAACACCTAAAACAAATCTGCAAATAAGCGAATTGAGAAAGAGGTAGGGTGGGGTGTTTTTTATCCTGCTTTGCCACAGAGTATTAGGTAGTGAGTTTACTTGAGGAATGTTTATTCTTTTGTCAAGCCACCTATTGCTACAGCCAGGAAAGGTAGAAAGTTCAGTTGTAAAACAAGTAAAATTATATGACAGCTTTGATGGGCACACCTCATTCTGGCCCCCAAATTGGAATTTGAGCTTCTTTTGTTATTAATAGGACTGGCTCCTGTATTGCTATTTCAAGTGTAAGTGATCCCTTCCAGTTTGGAACTGCCGGAGATAGGGCTGGGAGGTGGGATTCTAGCAATTTTTGGCAGTTTTAATCACTTAGACATTAAGTGGAAGAAATCTGCTGAAAAAATTACCATCCTGGATGTTCTGAAGTTTGTCAGACTCTGGGTACTAGGCTATTTACATTCCATTCTCATGATCTGCTTCACAGGACTTATGCACGTGGTCTGTAGACTCAACTTACTGTTTGACTGTGGAGACTGAGCTAGAGTAACTGACTAGGTTGCTTTTGCTCCTACATTTCTAGCAGATATTTTTTATAGCTTGGACCCAGAGGCCCAAAAAATCATGAATGACTTTTGGGCCATTTCATTGTTCCAGGCATCAAAACCTCTAATGGTCTCAGACAATGCTTGTCTTATGTAACCCTTACGTGCCAGTGAAGGAGTGTTTTACATAGTAATAAGTACTTTCAACAGTTTTTCATCTTTGTAAAGACTGGTTTTAATTCTTCATCTGTATCACTGACTGGGAGAACAAAAGTATATGCTAATAGTAATTACACCTTGTATCACATAAATGCTTTGTGCATAGATCCTGGAGACTATTAACAGGTTTTTTTAATTTGCTATTTATTTATTTATTTATCTATTTATTTGTAAATCTGCCTCAGACACAAGAAGGAAAGCAGAACCTACTTTTGGAGGTCATGACCCTCGTACGGCTGTTCAGCTTCGAAGCCTCAGCACAGTATTAAAACGTCTCAAGGAAATCATGGAGGGGAAAAGCCAGGTACTGCCTAGAGATTACTTATTAAGCGTTTATATGGGGTTCATGCTGTACTCACTGGAAATGGCATCCTGCCACTTGAGCAAAAGTTCAGTCAGTACTAACCCCAGCTAGGACGTTAATGGTTTTACAAGTAAGTTCTTAATTGTAATTTGTCATTTCCTCTCCTTCATGGTTAGTACTTTTTGTATTCTGTTTGAGAAGTGTTTATAGCCCATCATCTGTAAATATTCTCCCATGGTGTCAGGAAGAAGCTTTATTATTTGTGAGAAATATGGGGAGAAACGGCATCTTTTTTCTTATGGATCCCCAGTTGGACCCAGTACCAGGAAATCTGGACATAAGTATCTTTCTTTCTCTCTCTCTTTCTCTCTCTACACACACACACACACACACACACACACACACACACACGTTTATTTATTTTGTCCTTTCTCTAATATTCTACAAGTATTGTATCTTTAGAATGTTAAACCTTTAACTTTGTTCTTCAAGATTTTCTTGGCTATTTTGACCCTTGTCATTCCTACATGAATTTTGGAAATAGTTTGTCACTTTCTGCAAAAGAAACCTAGTTTTTTGATTAGCATTGCATTATTATTGCATCTTAGTAATCAATATTTTCAAGAAGTTCTTCACACATTTTTGTTATTATAGGATAGTGACCTGAAGCAATATTGGATGCCAGATAGCCAGTGCAAAGAGTGCTATGACTGCAGTGAGAAATTCACCACCTTTAGGCGTAGACACCATTGTCGGCTATGTGGACAGATTTTCTGCAGTCGTTGCTGTAATCAAGAAATCCCTGGGAAATTTATGGGCTATACAGGTAAATGCATTTTATTGACAGTTTTACAATTTTATAGACCATAACTATAAAAAGATATAAAACTGGACCAGTGTTAAGCCAGTTTTTGTTTTGGGCTTTACTTGTGAGACGTGGGGACAGAAAGGTGAGGGAGCAACAGTTTTGCTTTTAAGGATTTTACAGTCAAATAATAAAGTAAATGGGGATGATTACAAATAACTAGAGGAAAAGATGGCTTATCATAGAGGTTAGCAAAAAATTGTAGGAGCATTAAAATTTACTGGACAAGATAGTTAGAATTGGTTACCAATTTATATTACTAAGTGAATTTGCATTTTACAAAGCATTGTGCTTTGGTAGATTGCATCTTACTCTATTCTTCCATAAATTTTAGTAATACAGATATTTTAACTTATTTCTTGAAGCATAATAAACTGATGGTGTGTGGATTTATACAGTGAATTAGGAGTGGAAGGTGGAAAGAAGTTACCAAAAAAGCATTCTTATCACCTCTTTTATGTTATTTGTATTATGCAGATCTTCCTCTTGGCCTTACTTATTTTTTCTTTTTCACTTTAACTGTTGGAGAGTTCAGATCCAGACCATCTTTTACCTAGATTTTGCTTTATCCTTGGTTTTTCCTACTTCTAGTTCATTGTTCATACTTGAGTGACTGTTCTTTGTTAAATGATAATTTGACTTATCTGCATAAAGCAGATGTATTCCCCTACCCAAACCCTTTTCAGAACTTCTTCTACCCTTCAGATAAAATCCTGTCTTGTTATTTTTAGTTTCCTAAGGCTGTCATAGCAAAATACTACAAACTATTTGTTTAGAATAACAGAAATTTATTGTGTCATACTTTTATAGGCCACACTACCACACTAGCCCTCACTGTACAGGCACAGGTCAGGGAACTCATGTTGGGATTCTGCCATTTTTGAGTATGTCTATTTCAGTGCTACATTCTGGAAGTGGGAATAACCATAGAATGGATTTGGGAACCTACTGAACATTGAACCAGAGCTAAAATTCTGTTGATAACTTGATCTTTCTATAAGCCCCTTTTCTGACTGGTAGACCACAGTAACATTTTGGGTATTTGGTTTCCTGGAATTAATGACAATTCGGGTCAACAATTCCCCAAAAGTCTGACTATTTCCTTTTCTCAGTGTAGTCACCGTGGTAAACACCCTTTGGCAAAGGGTATTGTGAAGATTAGCAGTATAAGTTTTTCACAGTGTAATGGGGCTCTTCCTCAAGGAACTCAGCCTCCCCTTTGTTCAAGAAGTTTGGGGTCTATAAATGATTCAAGTCTGAGAATTGATTGAGAGATCATGATTCTGTTTGGAAGGCAGCTATGCTCACCATTATACCACCGACACATACTGGGATTCTCTTTCGATTTAGACGTTTGTCCTCTTAGTCTAAAATTTAATAGGTTGCCTGTCTGTTTCACATCTATGAACACCATAATCAATGCTCTAGGCCTCTATGAGTCAGACTCTCCTGATTACGGCTTTGCTCTGCTCTTCATTATGACAACTATGCCCCTCTTGTCACTGGTGATTAGGTTTCACCATTTTGTGCTTGCTACCCCAGGATCCAATTATTTCCACTGCAGTGGCAGCAGTTCCTATTGTAATTTCTGACCTGCAGAGAAGAGTGACTACGAAGCTCCACAAGGATGCTGAGACATCCCTCACAATTTTGTTTCTCATAGTAGTGGTGAAAGATAGTCCCTCTAAATTCTCCCAGGGTGAGTGAGCAGGTCTTTGGTAAATCCGTTTTTGTTGTAAATATCTTCCTAAGCCTTTTGGATCTCTTCCTTTATCGTGTACTAGGGCAACTCTGCATTTCAGCTTCATTGGTGTAGGCCACCTTTGGTCCATGTTTCAGCCAGCCAATCAGCTGGTTAGACTGTTAGAGCTTTTTTTAATCTCATGAGTTGCAGCATTAAATCCAGGAGCTCTGCTTAGTGGGTCCATATCGATAAATTCAGCTTGTTTCAACAATATGTTCTTTTCACTGTTATCCCACATCCTTCTATTCCCACATATATTTCCTAGATTTCAGTCTATTTAAATTTAAAAAATCATGTAGTTTTTTGGGAGTGTAATACACCTATTCATGGTTTATACTTTATGACTCTGCATTTAGGACCGACTGGGACTTGAGTCTTACTAGAGGTCTGGAAGTGAAGAGGTCGTGGGAATGGGTCTTGAGAAGAGTTAGCTGTGTCTTGCAAGGCAGCTAACTCAGGGGAGGCCATTATGGATTTCTCAGACAAAGCAGGGCTACTTTCCTGGGACAGGGTGGAATGGATGTTTCTACTGGCAAAAACTCAAATGAATTTTGGGGGTCAATAACCCCAGCTTCATTAGGCTCTTTTTATAAATCCCTGTTTCAGTACTCAGGATCCTATTCCTTTCTAATCAATGTCAGTCACTTGCAAGATGAAATTCTTAGTTTGATTTTCAACAACTTAGCTCTTCAACTACAGGGGAAAATGGTTTCTCTGAATCTGTCATGCAGCTTTTTAATTTCATACGTGTCTGTTACCTCCAGTGAACTGAGTTCTCTGATGACAGAATTGTGTCTCAACAGTTTATACCCTTTCATGTGACATTGGCATGTGCTCAATAGGCCTGATGATTAGGATTCTTCATAGAATGAAACTTTCCTGGAGTGGCATGCTTGGCTCAGTCTTTTTTTTTGATCTGATCTGCTCATCTTCTTTTCAGTAGCTGCCTAGTTAAGGAGACTTCCTTTACAGTGTAAGAAACAACTCAAGCCTTTGTTGTGGCAACTTAAAAATCTTTCTGCAGGAAGTAATTTCACTTTCTTACTGTCTTTCTACTTTGGCTAGCTGACACTGGTATGTCCTAGCACTCTCATTCATCCTGAACTGGAGTTCCCTTTTTTTGGATCATGATTGAAGTGGGTTAGTTTTCTCCGAGTTTGAAGTTGACTTCATCTGTTGATTTGTGGTGTGAGAAATGAGAAATGCAGAGAGCTATATTTAACTTTGCTGAAAATACATGCATAGTTTAATAAAATTGAATACTATATAATAGTATTCTTAATATGAGAAAAAGGTTGTTTATTATGCTTGGTGTAGTAATAATGGTAAAAATATAGTATAGTTGACTTTTAGAAGTCTGTTTCATAAGTTCCTCATTTTTCTAATGTTAATGGGTTAAAAGGATTAAGGTACAATTGTTAAATAGCTTTTACTAGTAAAATTTAATTATCTTACCTCCTTTTTTGGTAGACTAAAGTGTTAGCCAAAACGGTAGGAATTGCTACCAAAAAAACAGGATAGAAATGAAAACTTACTTTTGGGCAGTTTTATGTCCTAAAGATAAGTAGAACATTTAAAAGTATTAAAAATTGTTATTGTTTGTCCTTCCAAGATTATTTGATTTCCATTCTATCTTTCACTATAAAAATTTTTAAAAATTCACCCATGTTACATATGTCTGTAAGCCCATTTTCTATATTTGTTTGTAAAAACTGCCCTCTGGTGGCGGCCACTCTTAGGGGACCTAAAATAGCATTTTTCTTCCTTGTTACCTATGGAAAATGTTTCCATTTGTTTTAGTTTCCTTATTAAAATTTTTCTTCTTGAGCCTGCTATCTTAGATAGATCCCTTATTTCACTTTTAGAATCTTGATACTCTCTTAAGCAGTGATTTCCTGGTATCATGAGCCCTCTTTTCCTAACACATAAGTATTGGAAGTACTTTGAATGCCTGGGTGAATTTATTATAATGATATTCTTTAAGTATGTAACAGAACTAACAAAATAATTTCACTTTTTAAAAAAATGTCTTTTTTTGCCAGTGTTTACTTGAAGATATTTCCCTTTTACTAGGTTAACTATTAACCCAATGATTGAAAGATGTTCTGTTCAGTAACATATTATTGTTACCTTTAATGTAGTTAATTTTTTTCCCCCTCCTCCTAGGTGACCTCCGAGCTTGTACATACTGTAGAAAGATAGCCTTAAGTTATGCTCATTCTGCAGATAGTAATTCCATTGGGGAAGACTTGAATGCTCTTTCAGATTCTGCTTCCTCTGTGTCTGTACTTGATCCAAGTGAACCCCGAACACCTGTGGGGAGCAGAAAAGCCAGCCGCAACATTTTTTTAGAGGATGATTTTGCCTGGCAAAGGTACTGTCACTTAAATATAATCTTACTTATATTTGAGAAATATTGATAGTCTTACCTGCTTTCCATTGTTTCCTGCACATTGCCTATTTTCTCCTTTTTCCTTGGTTTGACTCCATAAGGATCACCATGATCTTTATGGATTGTGGTAATATTGACTGATGAGAATGTTAACTCTGCAAAAGGAAGGGCTTTAGATCTTTCTTGTTCACTCTTGTACTTCTAGCACCAGGATCTTGTGAATATTTTTGAATAGGCAAGAAAAGTTACTCAGATTAATAATTTCTAATGTTATCTCCTTTGTGAAGCGGATGCTTGTATGATTTATAGTCATTATATATACAACCAAATCTAGAATTTATTCCTTCCTAGAGAGTGTTTCATGTTTTCCTGTATGTGTCAATGTTTCATGTTTTCCTGTATGTCTAAATATGCCACATTGCCTTTTAGTGGAGTATGTTACTAACTCTTTCTTGGAAGTTACTTGGAATTGTTTGAATTAGAATCCTAGTTTCCACAGTTTCTGAATATTTTCTTTAGCTAAATCCTTTTTTTTTTAATGAGTAATAGCAAATGTGACTATGTCAAAGTGCTTTGAATTTTAACTATCCTCTTCCTAATAAGTTATTTTCTTTCTTACCCCTTAAGGGAGTGAAAAGTTAGTGTGTAACCAGTGAATTTAGACAGAAGTAAAAAAGAATGAATTGCCAGTTTATTTGACATGTTATTACGCTCAAGGATGTAATATGGAGTAGAAAAGATAGTCACATATATGTCCAGTGTTGTTTATGTAACATTAAAAATATACCAATTGAAGATACTGTCTAGGGATACAAACATGGTAAACCTAATGAAGATAATAATATAACAAAATAGTTTCATTGAGGGCAGGGCAGGAATGGATTTGAGTAAGGAATATAGCCACTTCAGAGCCACTGGTAATGTTTTTCTTAAATTGCCTGATCGGTGCTTTGATGTATGTGGCGTCATCATTCTTTTTACCTTACATATATTTTAAATATCAGCTCTACTTAAAACAAAAAGTACAGATGACCCATGGACAAGATGTGTTTGAACTGCTAGGATCCTCTTAACATGTGGTTTTCAATCCCTCTTCCTCCTCTTCCTTAGCCCACTCAAGGTGAAGACAATGAGGACAAAAACCTTGATGATGCACTTAAGATTTTGATAACATTTTCTGTTCTCTAAATTATCTTATAATATGTTTAACAAACACATTATGTGTTGACTGTTTATGTTATTGGTAAAGCTAGTGAACAGCAGGCTGTTAGTAGTTCAGTTTTGGGAGGGGTCAAAAGTTACATGCAGATTTTTGACTCTGTGGGGAGGTTCGTGCCCCTACCCACTGTGTTTTTCATAGGTCAGCTGTGTACATTTTTGCTTATTTTACTAAGCAGTGTCTTTTAGTTGTACCAGGTCCTATTGTATGAGTTCAGAATTGGCAAATATGATTTAATAAAACAAATGAAATTTGAAAGCTGCTTGAAGGAGATACAGGTTAGATGTCAAAGGTGGAATAATAGGGCCTCCCTGGTGGTGCAGCGGTTAAGTGCTGCGCTTTGGAGCTGTCGGCAGCGCGCAAGATGCGAGTTCAACACCCAGCCAGGGAGAATCCCACATGGTGCAGCAGACCTCTCCTGCCTCACCCGCTGCTCCCCTCAGCAGTGTATTTCTGATCTGCCTGTTCTGCTCCCCACTCTTCCTCTGGTGAACCCTCTCACTGCCTCAAGACTCTGGCCTGTACCCCAGCTTGTATGTATAAATAAATAAATCTTTAAAAAAAAAGGTGGAATAATAATAGATTCTATGCTAATTGTTCAATATTTAATCTCTTTTAGTCATCGTATTTCTGATGTAGGCACTGTTGTTGCCTTTTGACAGATAAAGATGCTGTAGTTCAGCGAGATTAACTAATGTGTCCCAGATCTCATAGTAAGAGTTAGCGCTTACACTTGGACCTGACTCTGTGGTGCTGTTAGTGAGTTACGGGAACTGAGAATAAAATATTTGAATTTAGGACCCCCCCCACCCGACCCCCCCCATTCTCCCAGGTCACTTTAGTCTTGTATGTGTGATTTGAGAATTTCTGTATACCAACCATTAAACCAATTTTATTATTTTATTGGCATTCTATATATTATTAGTTTTTAATATTTGCTATACTTAAGACAAATATCATCCTGTTTCCACCGTAATTAAAGGAAGAAAACAAAATTGAACCACACTGTTGTTATTGCAGGGATAAACAGTTTGCTCTTAAATGTTAAAAGTACTTCATTGAAATTGAATTTATCTGTTACTGTCCCAGATTATCTCAGTATATTCCTATTTTTTTTGTAGTTTGATTCATCCAGACTCCTCAAATACTGCTCTTTCAACAAGACTTGTATCTGTTCAAGAGGATGCTGGAAAATCTCCTGCTCGGAATAGGTAAACTGTGAAATGAAAATACTATGTTCTGTGTCTGATTTTCTTTTTGTAGTAATGAGAAGAGCAAACTGACAAAAATAGATGGGGTTGATTGTTATAGACTTCCTTATTTCTAAAAGCTAAGCTGTCACTTCCTTTTTATTAGTTGTCTCTCACTTGTGTTCTCTCAGTGACTTTTTTCCAGTATATTCTACTAGCTTCAAACCTGTGAATCTTCACAGGTTTTATTCTAGTTTAGTAGATGATTACACTTTCTATTACAAAGTGAAGTGAATATAACAGATAGGGCCTTCTCAACTCTTACCATCACTTACCAACTTGCTTCATCTTTTTTCTCCTTTCCTTTTCGTACAAGGCTGATTCTCCATTTGTTCTTTTCCCTTTTGTAACCAGGCCTGATTCTCCATTTGTATTCTGGATCTCATCCCTCCCCATTTTTTATTAGTTACCCAGTTGATGTTTTATATCTTCTACCTCTCTGCTCACCTCGTACCATAAGTTTTAAACGAAGTTGGATTTTATCTTTATTAAATATAAGCAAGCAAAAACTCCTTATTTGTGTTTTCACCTCTAATTATATATATCCTCAGTTATTTTACTTTTAGCCAAATTCTTTCAGATAGTTGCCTATAATCATTGGGTACTTCCTTCTCCTTTTCAACCGACTACCAGTAGAATCTTGCTAACATTCATACCTCCCCAACAGAAAATGTTTTCATTTTACCTAGCAGTTACTAGGTGGCTATAAAGCTAAAGAACTAGGCATCTGAATCACTATGTTTTAATATACTTTCAGTTTATTTTTGCAATAAGCTAGGTATTCAGAATACAGCAATTAATCAACAGACAAACATTTAAAGCATGAAAAAGCATAGGAAGTAGGAGTGGAGATTGGCGTTTTAAATAGTGTGGTCTTTGAAAAATCTTACTGAGAAAGTGACATTTGAGCCAACACCTGAGGTTGTGAGGGAATGAGCCACATGGACATCATAGAGATTACCAGCAAAACAGGAAATAGCAAAACAAGCTTGACAAAGAGTAGCAAGTTGCCCTATGTGCCCAGAGTGGAGTGTTCTCACAATTAATTACAAGAACTTTGTCATTTACTCTGATGGAAATGGGAAGTTATTAGAAAGTTTTGCTTGGTATTTATTTAAAGAAATTTTCATGCTTGCAGAAAAATTGAAATAATATGCATGCTTACATTTACCCATTTGCTTTATTATTATTTTTATAATACTGTTTTTTTTGTTCTTAATCATTTGAGAGTTGCAGATATCATATCAGCCTTTAGTGTTTAAAAAAATTAATACATTTCCTTTAATGGAGCATTTTTATTTATTTTTATTTATTTATTTATTTTTTTTAAAGATTTATTTTTTATTTATACATGCAAGTTGGGGTACAGGCCAGAGGCGTGGGGCGGCGAGAGGGTTCACCAGAGACAGAGCGGGTAACAGAACAGGCAGATCAGAAATACACTGCTGAGGGGAGCAGCGGGCAAGGCAGGAGAGGTCTGCCGCGCCATGTGGGATTCTCCCCGGCCGGGCGTTGAACTCGCGTCGCCGCTGCCAACAGCTCAGCTCCACAGCGCAGCGCTTAACCGCTGCGCCACCGGGGAGGGCCATAATAGAGCATTTTTAAATTCACAGCAAAATTGACTGGAAAGTGCAGAGTTCCTATATAGCCCTTCCCCCACACCCAGCATTCTGCACCACAGTGGTATATTTTTTTACCATTGATTAACCTACGTTGACAGATCATTATTATCCAAAGTCCATAGTATATATCAGAATTCTTGGTGTTGTATAGTCTATGGGTTTGAATAACTATGTAGTGACATATTTACCATCATAGTACAGTGTAGTTTCACTGCTTAAAAATCCTTTGTATTCTATTTATTCATCTCCTCTTCTCTAATCCTTGGCAACTACTCCATCATTTGGTCTTTTTCAGAATATCATATAGTTGGAGTCATATAGCCTTTTTACATTGGTTTCTTCCACTTAGTAATATACATTTTAGTTTTTCTGTGACTTTCCACGACTTGATAACCTGCTTCTTTTTGGAACTAAATAATATTCTAGTGTCTGGATATAATTCGGTTTATATACTCACCTGCTGAATGACATTTTTGATTGCTTCCAGATTGGCTATTATGAATAAGTAAATATCTGTGTGCAGGTTTTCACATGGGCATGTTTTCAGTTCATTTGGGTAAATGCCGGGGAGTATATTTATTAGATCATATGGTTAACAGTATGTTTAATTTTTTAAGAAATTACCAAACTGTCTTCCAGAGCTGCATTTTGCTTTCGCACAAAACAGTGAATGTGAGAGTTCTGTTGTTCCTCTTCCCCACAGTGAATGGCAGTTCTGTTGTTATACATCCTCGCCAGTATTTGATGATGTTGATACTCTGGATTTTGGCCATTCTAATAGCTGTTCAGTGGTATCTCATTGTTTAAATTTGGATAAAATTCTTTATCAGATGTGTCTTTTGCAAATATTTTCTCCCAGTCTGTGACTAGTCTTAATTCTCTTTATATTATCTTTCTCTGAGCAGTTTTTAATTTTAGTGAAGTCCAACTTACTAATACTTTCTTTCATGAATGGTTTATGATCATGATTTGGTGTTATATCTAAAAAGTCATTGCCATACCTAAGATTGTCTAGATTTTCTCTTATGTCATCTGGGAATTTTACATTTATATTTATATTTTATATTTTATATTTATATTTTACATTTATATTTATATTTTACATTTATATTTATATTTTACATTTATATTTGGTAGCCCTCTTATTTATTACTTGAGCTACATAAACAAATAACTTAATCTGATTTCTGATTCATCTGTAAAATGAATATGGAAGTACCTACTCTAAAGGATACTGTGAAGATTAGATAGGGATATAGTTCTAAACAGTGTAATGAATGAGTATGTAGTGTTTAACATATAGTAGATGTTTTTGCCTTTTACCCTTTATGTAGAAGCTAAAACTGGTCTCAAAATGTAATAATTGAGGATAATATTTTAAATAGTTCTATAAGAAAAGCAAAATTCTTTTGGGGGATACTGTGTTGCTTACTGGGGATTCTAAGTTCGTATTCACTGTTATCCCAACATCATAGATATTCAGCTGTACAATTCATTCTTAGTTTATTGATTATGCAAAAACTATTTGGTTTATAGACCATAGTTTGCTGCCCCTTATCTGTAAGATTACTCCTGCATTTAGACTGATTTTTTTATATGTGTAAATTTAACATTTTAACAAGAAAATTTTTGTACCTTATTTCTTCTGAAAAGTTACTACTGTATGAACTGTACCTATAATTGAATTCCTGTAGCCTTTCCATAATGATGTTCCTTTAAACTTACTTTGAAATACTTTTAGAACTAAAATAGAAGTTGCAAATACAGTGCAGACATGCTCAATATTCTTGCAGCTCCTACCAGTGATACATCTTATATAACCATCATAACTACCTTTAAAAGTTTACTTAACATTAGCAAGTAAGCATTTATTTAAAAATGAATATTTACCATAATTCTCTGTATTGATGAAGAATTTATGTCTGTGTTTTCACTTTTTGTTTTTATTTTTATTTTCAGATCAGCCAGCATTACTAACCTGTCACTGGATCGATCTGCTTCTCCCATGGTACCTTCATATGAGACATCTGTTAGTCCCCAAGCTAACCGAACGTATGTTAGGACAGAGACTACTGAGGATGAACGCAAAATTCTTCTGGTATGAGTCTAGTGTCTTTGGCCACATTGCTTGTTTTGAGCATATGGAATGTTTATTTTACTGAATTTTTAGGAAGGAAACGTACAAATGAAATAGCCAGTCTACAATTAAATAGAGGAAATAGCATAAGTTTTTATTAGGTTCACTTGAAAAATTTTTCATACGTTCAGTTACTCATATATTGCATTAATATTTTCTTGGTCTCTTTAATCTGGCAAGATCAGAATATAGCAGCCTATTAGAGAGCTTAGCTTTTATTAGATCCTGGTTTCTATTTAAACTTTGAAACTTTTCATACACATGAAATACTCTTCAGACATTTAATATTATATATTTATATGAGGTGATAATCAGTTGTTCGTTGAATTCATCTATGTGTAAACTAAAAAATACTTTGTTCAGTCCTAAGGGTGATTCAGTGAAAGGGAAAACAATGACTTTTGTCCTAAAGCTTACATTTTAACACTTTGTGTGTCGGTGCCCTTTAAATTTACCAGCCCTTGGGGCCGGCCATTTTCTGTGCCACCGCATGAATGGTATAAGCATTCAGTAAAACACACACAACTTCTGAACGACTGGATATTAAAAAAATTGTAATATCTCTCATAAAACACCTTACACTTTCACCAAAACAATGTGTAAAGCTTCTAGACTGAGTATGATCAAAGAAATAGCTCCTAATAGTTCCAAATAAATCCACCGTGGCGTGAAAAACCGGAGACTAGATGAACACATATTAATACGTGAGCGGCCACCTGATACTGGTGACAAAAACACGTACTAAGACGTGAGCAGACCACAAAGTGTTAAAAGGTGGAAACGGTCAGTGAGTAGATCCTTAGCAGGACTTTGTACTAGACCTTGAAGAATGGAATAGGTTTGGATAGCCAAATCTTATTTAAAGGTGTGAAGAAAGGTATTTAGGTGAGAAAAAGCATGCCATATCCATGGACTGAAGTATTACTAAACTGGGAGAAGTTGGGAGAGACTTTAATTTGGAGTCTATGGCCATGAGATTGGAGAGTTACTTGGGACTACTTTGTGGAAGGTGGTAAAATCAGCCTTTGTAAGCATAGAGTCAAACCACCTGGTACTGAGCAGCACTGGAAATTGTTTGATGAGGGATAATTCACTGAAGTAATTCCTTTCTTTCGGAAAATTCCCATGGTAGTTGGGTAAAGATGAAAATGCAGAAAATTAGGTGGAATGAGGCTACTAGAAATAGTTACCTTAGGCAAGTGTGATTGACCATTGTTTCCCTCTCCTTGCCCCGTTGCCAAAGACTTGTATACTACTTTGCATTTAGATAATAGCAGACTTGGTACTATGTCCCCAGTGACCTAAAAAAAGGAATTATTTGGGATGGTTAATTTTCAAGAGAAACAGTTTTGTTTGGAATTCACTGTTCTATTCTCCATGCATATGCCATTTCCATAAACTTGTTCAACTATGACAAATTTGAATTGAATTTCCTTTTATGAATCTAAAAATCACAGGAAAGAATCTGAGAAGTATATGACATCCTTTTCAGGAATAATTCTTGCTCATAATGTGATTGTAGGACAGCGCTCAGTTAAAGGACCTGTGGAAAAAAATCTGCCATCACAGTAGTGGAATGGAGTTTCAGGATCACCGGTACTGGCTGAGAACACATCCCAACTGCATTGTGGGAAAGGAATTGGTCAACTGGTTAATCCGAAATGGACACATTGCTACAAGGTAATGCGATCTTAAGGAAAACTTGTTGATGTTATTTTATTAATTTATGTTTAATGAATTTTATTTTATCCATGTATTATTAATAGTTGAAACTATAAAAGGAGCAGCAATTTTTTGTTCATAGGTTGCTGTTTGTTTTATGTATTTGATGTTGGGGTGTGTGCTTCTTATTTGACCCTCCTTCCAACTGGGTTTTAATCAGTAGAACACAGATGCAGGGAGCCAAGTGGGGTCACACTTTACCATATTTATTAAAAGCAGATGTGTGCAGTAATTCCCCAAACGCAGAGCTCTCTAGCGAAGCAGGATTGGAGAATGTAGCTAGAGTCAAAGCCACAGTAAATTCTTTTGTCACTGTCCTGTAATCTGACACTACAACCTGTCTTGAGAATTGGATCCATAAGCTACATCTGGAGTGTCAGAGCCTGCCTAATAAATCATTTGTTAAAATTAGTGACAGAGAGGTCCTGTTACCTTTTACTTTCACATGTCTCCTAGCTTTTCTTCTTGCTTAGATTAGTTATTACTTTTTCTGAAAAAGTGAGAAAAAGCTTTATGCAGTGAAACCCTGGGTTCCAGTTTTGACTATACACTTGTCTCCTGTTAGCTTTGTAGTTTTAGTCAACTTATTCAATCCTACGACTTGAACCTCCAAAGTGAGGAAAATATATGGTCTTGTAAGAAAGCCAAGAGGAGCAAATGAAATATTATGGACTAACGTGCCTTATAAATTGTGAGATGCCATGTAAATGCAATGTGTTAATAACTATTTAGTTCATATACTTATATATGCATTTTATACCTATGTTTATGATAGTTGGTATTGTCTTCCCGTAAGTTCCTTGATGGTAGGAGCCATGCTAGTGTCAACACTTCTTCATGCCTCAAGTATAGGAGTGTGTGTGCATTGAATGCTTGGTAAACGCTTGTTGTAAGTGATATTGGGTTTTGTTAGGACTGCTTTACCAGTGGGGTTTCTTTTACCATAGTGCCAGGAAAAACCTTTAACTTCAAGTCCTCTTGTTTTATCCTTCCCCTACTCAAAAAAAAAAACACAAAAAAACCCATTTGACTTCCAGTTCTGGCTAGAGCAGGATAGAAGATTCGGTTTGTGTCTTTTCTTGTGCCTTTAAAATTCTTCTGACTGATTTTGAAAAGTTTTCGTTTCTGTTATTTTTGATTCAGGGCTCAAGCTATAGCAATTGGCCAAGCAATGGTTGATGGACGTTGGCTGGACTGTGTCAGTCATCATGACCAGCTGTTCAGGGACGAGTATGCGCTGTACAGGCCCCTGCAGGTAGTTGCGTGTTATCGTTAATGAGAATATAGCAAGGCTGCTGCGAGGTCTTTCTTCAGTAGTCTGAGTAAAATGTAATTGAATTGCCCAAGGATACACTTTTATATCATGTTATCCTTGCTGTTTGAGAAAAGTTAAAACTTGTTTGATTGGTAAATGGCAGATGAAAAATCTGTCAGTATCAAACACTATTTAGTTGGTGTGGTTTTTCTTTAACTTGACCTTGTGATATAGTTTGTCATTTAACTTAAATGTTTTCAGTTTTACTATGCTCTTACTACTCAGAGGTAATATACATAATAAAATGATTGTGATGTAATGTAATGTCACTATTGACATGGATTTTGACTCTTTAGCAGTATTAAATTATGTAATCAATAGTAAAACACTGATTAGTCTATTTTCTTTTTATTTAGGGAAGTGGAAATTACTTAAAGATAGAACTTTTAAAAAAGAAATACTATCACTTTTGGTTTATGTTAATTTGATACAATGTTTAGTAACAGTTTGTGACCTAAAATTGGAAGCTAATGGTTAGCGAAGACTAATAACCCAAAAGATGGGTATGGTGTTTTTTGTTAAAATCTAACAGTTGTTTTTCTGGATGTGTTTTAGTGTTTGCACAGGGTTAGAATAAATTCTAAGTCATCTTTGCTCTCATGAATTAGGGATGAGAGTAAATTGAAACACTGTGAAACCTGTATATTGTATTTTGTGAATAATATTCAGCCTAAGCCTACTGATTAAGAAAAATTATGATTTTAAGAGTGGAATTGTGAGCATGATGCTGCTTTACAATGTAGTTTCTATTAATTTGCTTATTATTTAAATATATCCAGTGGTTAGCTATATGGAAATCCAGGTTTGAATTTATTTATAGTGTGGTATTTGTAGTAGCTTTGTTGCCTTTGGGGGGGGGGTCAATTGCTTGGATCCTGTCTTATTCTTTCAGAGTACAGAATTTTCTGAGACTCCTTCTCCAGACAGTGACTCAGTGAACTCTGTGGAGGGACACTCTGAGCCATCTTGGTTTAAAGACATAAAGTTTGATGACAGCGACACAGAACAGATAGCTGAAGAAGGTGACGATAATTTGACTAGTGAGTTTAACTTTCTGACATTTTAGTTTCTGTGACTCTGTATGTATGATAAAATGAGTGTGTGTTTGTCTAGTTGAAACAATCACACTTTAAAATTTATGGCTCCAAGTAAAAGTAAACATCTGAAAGCAATCCCTGTCCTAGATACAGTATTTTCTTAAGAAGCCAACTTGTTAGGCTACTGGTGTTTGCAGATTTTGCCATAGTCTCTAGTTTGCAGCAGCTTAAAAATAACTCTTGAGCTAATAATATCGCAGCATACAACTTTCTCACCTCTTCACTGTGATATCAGACTTTCTCTCTGCAGAACGTCCAATATATTTCTTCTTTTTAAAATTTCATTTTATGTTTAACTTGTTCAAACTTTTTTAAGTCTACACAGAAGTACATGAAAATACTGTATCCATTTTGGTATTGCACATTGGGCTTGTATATTAAAAAAACATTTTTCTCCTTTCCTCCGATACCCTGATGAAACCCATTTTTACTCCCCTCCTCTCCCTGTATTTCTTCCCCCTCCCTCACACTAAAAGATTCTGCCAGTCCTAGCAAGCGCACGTCAGTCAGCAGTTTCCAGTCCACAGTGGACAGTGACTCAGCTGCTTCTATCAGCCTGAATGTGGAGCTGGACAACGTGAACTTCCATATCAAGAAGCCCTCCAAGTACCCACATGTGCCCCCTCACCCTGCCGACCAGAAAGGTAGGAGGTAGTCACCCTCTGAAATCCAGATACAGGCCAGAGAGCTGGGCACAGGGTCTCATGCCAGCCTGTCCTTCTGGCTTCCTCTGTCCCATATGGCTGAGGGGACTGGGTGTGGGTTTGTTGCACCCTTTCTCATTCTCCCACACCTCCTTCCTGCACCTTTTTTGGTTGGTTCTTTTTTTTTTCTCCTTGTTTTCTCCCTTAGTATCACCACACCCAGTTTCGAGATACAGTCTTTAAAAGGAACTACATGAGACTGCTCTTCCCTTGGCATAATGTGCAACTTCCAAGGTGGCATTTCTTTGCTTTTATCACGTGGATGTTCTGCTCTATTCATCTTTCTTTCTTCATTTAACATTTTAAAGCCTATTTGCTCATGCTGTTACCAAGTAGCATAGTATCTCACTAAACCTTTTCAGAAAATGCTTGAGCTAGACTGAGGGAAAAATGTTCACACATTCCAAAACATTTTCCACTATGATTTAGAATGCTTATGATGTGTAATGCTGTATTTATAAAAGTTTTCTGTAATTAACACAAAACAGATTTATTATTTTTAGGTATCTTACCCTGCTGGTTCAAAAAAAAAAATAATAGCCATATTCAAAGGAGATTTGGTATAAAAGAAAAAGTAAGGCACACCATTACTAAATCTAACATAGCAACACATAAGAAGTAAAATGCTTTTTAAAAATGGATGCTGAGATTTACTCTTAATTAAAAGCCAGTGTAAGTTTTAGCTCTAAAATGGCATAATGTAAAAGTAAATAAAGAATACATAAGTAAAAAATAACTCTGGGATTTTGATATGTTACAGTCACTGAAAAATTATTACTAGAAAGATGAAACAATTCTGTGTTTTTACCTGGGGTTGAATTTTTAACATTTGGCTCTTTAAAGTTGAATTGTCTCCTCACTCAAGTGCTCACATAATTTTTTGTGTCTCCCTATTTTATGCCAAAAATATCAGAGAAATGAAGCTTTTGAACTTATTATTTTTAGTTATCTTATTTGAGGCTTTACCCTGCTGGTTCCAAAAAAAAATAATGGCCATATTCAAAGGAGATTTGGTATAAAAGAAAAAGTAATACTAAGATACTAAGATAATTGGAAACAAATTCATATTTTTACAAGTTTCATAACTGGCAATGTTAGCCATTGCCGTCAAGATATGGTAAAATGGCATTTAAGACTTATAGTAATAAAAAGGTGTATCATACTTCAAAACAGAAGTTTAGAGAGGGCATGGAAAAAGGAGATTTGACTAGCATGAACATGAGTAAGATGCACTTGTATATGGGAAGACTCAAAACCAAAATTGAAAAAATGGTGGAGAACATTTGGGTGAGTATAGGGTGGCAAGGCAGACAGGACTCTGAGGATTAGCTGTAGATAGAGTCATATGGAGGGTGTGAGTGATACTTTTGTAATATATGTGACAGATGGGGCTTAGAGCTGGAACTATCACATGGAGGGTGTCTGCTCTCTAGACACATCTTTGGCAATTTCATTTTGCTGAAATGAAAGTGCTAAGTAATTTTTGACTTACTAATGATTTAACCTCTTGGAAAGTTAAGGAAATTCTGAAAATCATGAAGAAAGTGCCCTGTTACAGATCTCATAGTAGCAAAAGGTGAACAAACTGAGCACATTTAGACGTTTACTTTAGGACATTTGACTTCATAATGTTGTGAGAGGAACATAATTGAGAATTCCAATATTGGCATTTTATAGTACAACCTCAAACCTGAAGGGTTGTGGAGAATAGAGAGGGTCTAGATGATGTAGGGATTGATACATTAAATTCTTTCATTTTTTGATATGACATTGGAAGTCAGCAAAATTGTAGAAAAATTTAATGAACAGTATGTACTATGGTATTTAGGAAAAGATTCTTGGTGTTGGGGAGCTGAGGAGGGCGGCACTGGTACTAGTTAACTGTATTCCGTTATTCCCAGACAACCTCATTTCCATCTTTTGTAGTGTTGGGAGATTGGTAAATTGGAGAGTATGCTAGATGATTTTGTCATCAACGATGTTAATAAAGCATATTATTTGATATGCTTTGATTTAATATAATTAATAGAGCTGTCTGTTAACAGCTTTGTGGACAAAGGACAATTTTGCACTTTACATCTGTTAAAGAAGAGGTTATAGGCAGTGGTCATAGGTGTTAAAATCATAAGTTCTGGAGTCTCTGTGAACCTGTATATAAAAAACACATAAAAAGCTTAGTATGTTTGGCAATGTTAATAATGTAGTAATGCCACTATTAATATAACATGTGGATTTGTAGTTTATGTTAATGGTTGTGTCAGATATTGAAAGTAACAAATATTTTGATGTCATCAGGAAGGGTATACTCCTAGTTATGTTCTAAGGCTTTCTCTGTTTTTGGATATGTTTCAACAACTTTTGGTCAGCACTTTCAATGTTTTTCAAAAGATTCACAAATCATTACAATCTGGAAAAAATGGCTAGTATGTTGGCTAGCAGAATTGGAATTTGAAGATCTTTATTAAGCAGTAGACAAACTAACAAGATGGAATGTAACATAAACCTAATGTAATTAGCCTATAAAAGTTTACTACTAATACTCTGGAGAAGGCATTCTTACTAGTTCATGATGTTGCCTTTGGATATCTGAAAGAAATTACATTTGTTTTGTATTTTGCTGAAGGAAAAAAGTTTAATAGTTAGAAATAGTGGGCTGTGTACTGGGAGTGTCCAGGTTTCAGATGTCCATTTTTGAGAGTTATAGAGGATCGAGGCCTACATTGAGTGAGAGGTTATATAGACTTGGTGACTTACTTGTTTCGCTTTGATGCTGAATCTGAAATGCAAAACCTAGATGTAGAATTCTCAAATGTAAGGAGTGTAAGGAATCTTTTGGCCTAGTCAGTAAGGGCTAGAGGAGGTTCCAGCATTGGAAAGAAGGTAATTATGATTGTCCTCTTAGGTCATTTGCAACCTTGAGAATCTATAATTTGAGGACTTTATAAATCCCTTAAGAAACATTTCTGGTATTCACAAATACTAGTTTTTATCATGTTAACAAAATGATTCTTCTCCTATTTTTCTTGTGAAGTTGAAATGCAATAAATTATTTTTCCAGCGTTGTAGTTAAGATGAACACTGGTTATCAGAATTAAAGAATGTCAGAACGATTTAGTAGTAAAGTGAAAGAATAAGAAACTTCTCTACCTTTGGTTTTTATTCTTAAATACAAATAAATGAGAGAAGGTGTTTTTTAATCTTTCCATTGAATTAAAGTTAAAACTACTGTTTTTTAAGGGATTGTCCTGTATCAGCTGAGGCTGAGGGAATTTGGATTTATAAACTGTACTTAAAAACATTGTTCATATTTTTGTAATCTTATGTAAACCCCTCATTTCCAAAACTTGTAAGACATAGACTGTAATCAAACCTTTTTTTTTTTTAAGATTTGTTTATTTTTACATACAAGCTGGGGTGTAAGCCAGAGGTGTAGGGTGGTGAGAGGATTCACCAGAGTCAGAGTGGGCAGCAGAACAGGCAGATCCACCGAAATACACTGAGGGGAGCAGCGGGCTGCGCCATGTGGGAATCTCAAACCTTTTGATTAGTTTTTCCTGTTGGTCTAGGAGAGTTATACGGTGGAAATATTTTTGCTATGTATACAAGCGGGATTGTGAGCCATTCTTGGAGAGTAAGCAGGAAGAACATGAAAATCTTGACTTCCACAAGCCCTTCAACCTAACTTCACAATTTAGGAAAACATGGGATATGGGCACAAGTTCAATAGCAATCATTAAAGGAGTGAATCGATCAAATACAGAATGTGGGGCATTCCACAAGATTTTGTCCTGGGCGTTTTCAAAATTCAGTATCATGAAAAAGAAAAAAAAATGAAAAGAGAATTAAGAAAATGTAGTGTATGAACCTTAGTGGTGAAAGGTTGAAGAGAAAAAAACATTAAAACATTTTGGGGACAGATAAATTTGAATGTGGGCTGTAATTCAGAGTATTAAGGCATTGTCACTTAACTTGAGTCTGTAAAGGCCATCGTGATCACGGAGAAGAATGTCCTTATTTTTAAGAGATGGCAGGTTGAAGTGCTGGTGGTGAAGTGCTCTAAGGCTTGTAACTTCAGGAGGTCAGGGCAAAAAGCGAGCCTATTTGTAGGAAGAGATCAGTTATGGCAAGTTGTTAACAGTTGATTAATCTAGATGTAGGTGGAGGATATACAGGTTTATATATATTTGAAATTTTTTCATATAAAATGGAACAGTCCAGCCCTTTGTGAATTTTGTATATGTAAATACATTTAAGCTTTAGTTTGAAAAGAAAAACTTGTAAAGCATTACATTAATGGACTGAACAGGGGTTAGCATTTTTCACTTTCATGATGAACAAGGGTTCACATTTTTCACTTCTGTGAGGGAGATATAAAAATATAACATCTGCTTTTACTTGATTTTATTGTATTTGACTTTTTAAAATTTTTTCCTCTACTTGTTAGAAGGATGAGCATATTGGCTTATAGACATTGTCTTTTGAAGCCCGTTTTTAATAAATGAAAGCTACTTAGAAAGAATTTTGTAGAGAATCATTACCTTGAAGACTTGAAATACATTGTGGTTTAATTTGCATGGTAGAAGGAACCCTGTTTGAGCTATGGTTGGTTACAGATCTAGAGAAAATTTCATGGGGGAAGTAAAGGCTGTTTCACTTGTAAGAAAAATATTCAATATTCAAAAAGTTCTAAAAGAACACATTCAGAGTTGTTCTGCAGTTTTGGCAACCATTTGCATGTGCTTGGTTAGAATTTTTGAAAAACTAAAATTTTAGTTCAGATACTAATAAAAAGCTATCAGTTATGTCTTTATTCCCTGTCAGCATCACTATTAATTTGTTTTCTAGCTTAATTCTGAAATTTAATACGTACCATATATTGTGTTTGTCAGGTAGCCTCTATTTGTGAACTATTTTGTTTGTAAAGTCTTCGTTAAATAATACAAATATATATGAGAAAAGTAGTGTAGCTGTTTAGGTTTGTCTTGCATTTTTTTGAGGATCTTAATTTTCATGAAGTGGTTCAGTTTTGAAAGGGAAAAATGATCTTTTAGAGGTTGTCTGTCATTACTATTTCAACGTTCTCTTGAATTATTAATTCAAGCCATACTGTATGTTTTGTATGAAGTATGCAGAACCAGTATAAAGATGCATTTGAACCTGTACTTTGTAGAATTGGCCCCACAGTGATGGGTTTCATGTGAGTAATAAATACTCTGTGTGTGGGTGTCTTCTGTATAATTATGCTGGCATGTTGTAGTCATAGTCTGTCCTTCCTCCTCTCTCTGCTCTCTCCCTGGTATGCAGAGTACTTGATGTCTGACAGCGGAGGACAGCAACTCTCAATAAGTGATGCCTTCATCAAAGGTAATTTTATCAAATCTGTACTTGGGATGGTGTCTCTTTTGTTCATGGGGATAGCTGTAGGGCCTAGCACATTGATTGGTACAGAGTAGGTACTGAAAATATGTTTGATTATTTTATAATCATGGAATCAATTTTTAGTATGTGTAATGTCTTTGAGACTGATTGGAGCTAAAAATATGAACTTCAGTTTGGTTTGAAAGGAGATCTTTGACCTGAAAAATAATTGTTTAAAAACTTATAAATAGAATGTGAATTTTATTATTTTAAAGGCATAATTTATGCTTTCCATTACCATGAATATAATATTGAATATTGATATACACATCATCAAGGATTGTCAAACTCATTAAAAAAACCCATAGGCACATCTCATCCAGTTGAGCATTCTGCTTACCTTGTGGAGTTGGGAAGAGAAGTAGCAAGGAATACTTGTCACGTCAGTACAACAGAACTTATTCAGTTGATCACTTTTGTGTAGACAAAAGAAAGTGTAGACTACAAACCTTCGCTTACCCCTTTCCAATATAGCTTACTGTGGAGTAAAGACATACTTAATTGGTCTTTAACACACCACAGTTTAGGCCCGAGATAATGGGAGAGAATGTAGGGCAAGGGAGGTAACAGGGAGGCCACTTGTAGCTGGCCTCATAACATACCAGCATTTTCTAAATTTATCTCTGAACATCTGGTTCAACTGGAAGTTTGTAGACCAGCCATACACAATTCAGATGTACAGTTTTTTTTGTCATATATTGTACAGTGTGGTCTGCTGGACTTAAGTTTTCTTGTTTGGTTTGCTTTAAGAGGGGAAGGTTTAGAGAGTTCGGAAAGCATTGCTCATCTACTTTCTTTCCATTTGTTTAATCCATGTTATTCAACAGCTTAGTAAGCATCTTTTTTGTAAAGGCTAATGTTATCTATTAATTTTTTGTCTTGATTCTGTAAGATTTAAGAATTTTACAAAATTTCACATAAATTGTTACTTATCAGTTTGGCATATTTCTTTATAGTTTATTTTTGGGTTCAACTTGTAAACCTTTGTGGCAATGCTGAGAAACAACATTAAGAATTGTTTGAATAGGCTTTTTACACTATCCTGTGCTGTTTCAGACACATCAGAACTGAGCTTTTCTCCTTAAAATTTGGCACCCACACGATCACACATTGTTCTGCCAGCATTCAGATTCTGTTGAATGTAGTTTTCAGTTTGTGGTTTTTATGGGGAAAATTGACCTCCTTCCTTTTTTAATGTACTTGAATAAATAAAAGAACAGTGTAAAAATTTCATGTTATTTGCTTTTCAGAAACCTATTTATAATTACTAGTTTGAAAGTCCTAGTTACTTTTCACAGTTCTGTCTCTGATTTTGTCTCTTATGAATATGGGTGTTCTAACTCAGATTTAATTTTATTTATGTATTTATACATGTACTTTCCCTTTCACACCAATTGGCTAAGTTAAAACATTTAAAAAGAGAAATTGGGAATTTCTGAATCTGAGTAGATGATATGAACCATACAATAAAATGTAGTTCTTCTTTTATACTTAGAATCCTTATTTAATCGTCGAGTAGAGGAGAAATCCAAAGAGCTGCCTTTCACACCTTTGGGCTGGCATCATAACAACCTGGAACTGCTGAGGGAGGAGAATGGAGAGAAACAAGCCATGGAGAGGTTGCTGTAAGGCTTTTTAATTTTAGTTTTCCATTTTTCATAATTTTCAATAACTTTATAAGCATATACATAGTTCTTTTTCTTTATCAAGTCCTAAGATTACTTAGGAATGAAATCTGTTCTGAGAAAATTTTTAATGAACAAGAGTCCCCAAAGTGTGTTTGTCTGTTCCCACTGTAATTTAAGTGTAAAATTTCATTGAATTAAAGGGCTCATCTTAATTGAAGATTTAATCACAGATTGCATTTATATGCAGAATCATGAAGGTGCAGATACATTGAAAAAATAAAATTGACCTAGCTGAATTGTCTGTGCAATAATATGCTTGTTATATTTTCAGTGTTCTTGCTTCTGGCAATATTAACTAAATGGACTTCTTTCTCGTGATATTTTTGTAGTTCAGCCAATCATAATCACATGATGGCACTGCTCCAACAGTTGCTCCATAGTGAGTCATTGTCACCATCTTGGAGGGACATCATTGTGTCACTAGTCTGCCAAGTTGTTCAGACAGTCCGGCCTGATGTCAAGAACCGGGATGACGACATGGATATCCGTCAGTTTGTCCACATCAAAAAAGTGAGCTCTGTGAATGTTTTACTAATGCTAAGCAATTGTGAGGCGGGCCCGGTGGTTATGGATTCTAATGGTAATCTAAGAGCATCATTGCCTTTGAGGGATGGTAAGTGGGAGGAGGTTTTTCCCGTCTGCTGTGTTTGTCAGCAGTGCACTTTAGGGATCATAGAAGCCACTTTTGGGAAGTGAGAGGTGGTCAGAAGGGGTGAGTTGCTTATAGAATAAGTTGGGAGTGGAAACAAATAATCATTTCTTTCTTTCTTACTTCTCTTCTCAACATAGTATCTGTGAGAAGTCCTATTTCCACACAACACTGTCACTTTTCTGAAGAAAGCAATGGGTAATTGCTTTATTTAGGCTGTAATGGCTTCCTCTGTGTATTTTTTTTAAAGATTTATTTATTTATTTATACATACAAGCTGGGGTACAGGCCAGAGGTGGGGGGCGGCGAGAGGGTTCACCAGAGACAGAGTGGGGAGCAGAACAGGCAGATCAGAAATACACTGCTGAGGGGAGCAACGGGCGAGGCAGGAGAGGTCTGCCGCACCATGTGGGACTCTCCCCGGCCGGGTGTCTAACTCGCATCGCGAGCTGCCGACAGCTCCACAGCGCAGTGCTCAACCGCTGCGCCACCAGGGAGGCCCTTTTTTCTATTTCTATTCCCACACAACACTGTCACTTTTCTGAAGAAAGCAATGGGTAATTGCTTTATTTAGGCTGTAATGGCTTCCACTGTGTATTTTTTTTTTTGCCTGTGATATTTAATTTTATAGTGGTTTTAATTGTCATATGGTCCCAATTTGTTTGGTCCAACTGCATTTTAGAGTATCAGATAATATGTTAGAGAGTGGGAGAAGGGAAAATAGACAATTGTGCTAGGATGCCATTAATTAATTATTGGTTGGAAGGAAGAACTATACCTTGAAACTTTCTGTTCTTATTTAATGACACTATAGTTAAAATGAAAAATGTAAATGAGTAAGAGTATATGTCTGACTGGATCATCTAAGAGTATCTAAGTATCATTCAATTTTTTTTTGTTTGTTTCCTTCATTGTTTCCTTAGATCCCAGGTGGGAAGAAGTTTGATTCTGTGGTTGTCAATGGATTTGTTTGTACTAAGAATATTGCACATAAAAAGGTAATGTGATTCAATTCAGCAGTGATGGTCAACAAGCTATGACTGAGCAAAGCTAACAAGTTGGGTGACCATAATGATGGAAGAAAAGGAGAATGGCCATTGAGAAACAGCTAGCAGCGTCTGCCATGGGGATGAAATTTTGGAAGGTCTTCCAGGGCTGCTGATGACTGGGACTTGGGAAATGGGAGTTCTTTTGACAGAAGGAAGGAGAGAGGAGAATGGGTTAGACTTTCACACCAATAGAACAATGATTCTGGTGTCATTCTCCCTGCCCCTGACACATCTCAGGGAGACAAGGTTTCTGTAACAGACTGGAGTCATTCCAGGGGCCTAGCATTTTAAAACTATGTTCTTTCTTCCAGAGCTGCAGAACTATCACTGGTACTCTGTTATATTTTTCACCATTTACTTCCACCTTCAGCCCTAGGTTTCTTTCTAGTACTAGCACCAGGAGTGGGGTGAAATAAGGAAATTTCTTGATTCTAAGGTACAAGAGGGAGAATAGCAGGAGAGAAGGTTGGAGGAAGTAGGCTTGAGCTTTCTGTCCCACTAAGGGTCTTGAATTGTATTCTGTAGTTGTCCAGTTTTTCAAGTGCAATGTATATCAGGATTCTTGTTAAAAGTGGACTGTCCTAAAACTGCCTTCTTGATGGTCTCACTTCAGTGGGCTTAGGGGAGTAAGAGAGTGGAGGTGAAGGTGGAGAGGAGAAATTTGGGGTTCCTTTTGAAGTAGACACTCTGTAGGTATTTCCACTGTCATTTATTGGTTCTCACATTTCAACCAATGATTCGTCTATATGGCACTGTTCTCAAACCTTACTGAGCTTCAGAATCACTAAGGAAACTTATTGAAAATTGAGATACCATGTTTTACCTCTGAGGCTACTTACTTGGTCACAGTGAGCCCTCCAACTTATTTCTAGCCTGAGTTTCTAGTTGGTTGAACTGTAGTCCCATTTTAACTCTTTCCTAAGCAGAGACTAGTAATTTTCTTTTTGCATTCATTACCTGTCCTGAAAATTGTTAGTGACCATAGGTAAATGAAAGTATGCTTGGGTTTGGTATTATTTCATTTCAGCGACTCAAAGTTGGTGTCTACATAATCTTACTAAAATAGCATATTATCCACTGAAGTAGTACTTTCAGCAGAATTAGTTGTGCTCTTTTCCAGAATTAAAAATTTTATGTGGGCCTAGTGTAAATACATGCATGAATGACTGCCTGACCATATTTAGAGTCTTTAATTTATAGTTGTTATAGTTGCTGAAAGAATCCTGAATGTAGTTTCCCAACTGGTCAATCACTGTTTTCAGTACCATTTGCTAGTGTGGAGTATAGGAGCTTAGTCAGTCTGAAACCTCAAGTGCAGGATTAAGGCTTTTCTGCCTGTGCTTTAGATGTATGGTTAGGGTAAATTGTCTGTGCTTTTAGAGATGCTTACATCTTCTCTTATATCTTCTTGTTCCCAGTCAGCTTGCTAATTTACAACTGCTTGGAAATTTATTCTATTAGAAATACATTACTGAGGCATTTTACTTCTTTCCTCCCTCCTCTACCCTTCTTGAGTTTCAGAAAGATTAAATTTGCTGATGTCTGGGAGTTTTTTTTTTTTAATACTTTTTAAAAGGACAGGTATATTAGGAAAAGGAAAGGAGAAGAAGCTTACATAGACACAAGCAGGCACAAAGGGCTGCCAAATAGGCTATCTTTAAGTTCCTTCCCTTCCCCCAACCGAGAACTTGATTATCTCTTCTTGCAACTGTAGAAATAAAAAATACTTAAAGAGTATAGAGAATGAAATTAAAGTAACATTAGTGAAATAAAGCCAATTTTTGAAGGATTTTGCATTGTTTTGAACTAATTTATTTGCTTTGAATATGTGAATACCAGAAAATAATTAAATGAGAGTATTAATATTAATAAAATGAAATCATCTTAAAGGGGAATTATGAACAGTATGAATTTGAAGTTATGATGAAAGGAAGTCTCCACGTAGCAGACTTTAAAAGCTTTAACAAATTGTTTTTTATAGATGAATTCTTGTATTAAAAATCCTAAAATCCTTCTGTTGAAGTGTTCCATTGAGTATCTCTACAGAGAAGAGACTAAATTTACTTGCATTGATCCAATTGTGCTTCAGGTAAGAACTTTTTGTTGGAACAGTAATCTAGAGGGATATTGTGTGCTGTGATGCTTGCAAACTCTTACTTATTACAATTCATCCCAGTTGATTTGACAGGCAGAGAAACTTGATTGCTTGTTTCATTTGAACAATTTGTCATAAGACATTTTTATGTGTTAGACTTGAGAAGTTTTCTATGACCTCAGTTATTCCTTGTTTTAGTGTCAGAGTGTTCAGATGAACATTTTGACATTTGGGGAATATATGCAGGAAAAGTGAAAATCCAGTCCTGTTATCTCTTCCCACTTGGATCATTGATTTACTTCAAAAATTTCTCTAACTTACCAGTTTCCCAGTGATAGTATCTAGTTTTTAAGACAGTTGATACTACTAAAACACATGTTTTTAGGACAATAATTAGCTTATAAATAGTTTAGTAGAAATATTGCCCAGTGGAAGTTGTGTTGGTTTCTATGTGACTTTCCTTAAGGGGGCCAAGAATAGTTGCAGTAGGAGTATAACCCTCAGCAGTCTACCTCAACTGCTACTCATGCAGGACACTGTTTGGCTCTGTGTGAAGGCATTAAAAGTAAGCTCCTGGTCCAGGAGCTTTCTCCTAAGAGAGACATACCCACAGTCCTGGACCCTTAACAGCCCCACTGCTCAGAGCTCCATTTCCTGCTGTACTGTTGCTTTTGTATATTTTAGATTACCCTAGAGGCAGTCTCCAGCTATGCTGAGTTGCCTGTCTGGGCTGTCCAAGTTCTTGCTCAAAGTACCAGTAATTTTGTTAATGCTCTGGATATGAATTTGCATAGGTTTTAAGTTTCTCCCCAGTCCACTTTTTTCATAAACAATAAATTTTAATTTGCAGTTGTTCATAATGAGAGGTTTTCAGGAGTGTGTATGTCATACAGAAGCACTTTATATTGGGTTCCAGAAACATGTGGCTAAAACAGTACTTGAAAATTCATGGGTGATAGGCACATTTTCCCTGGAGTGATAGGGGCAACCACTTTGTACTAAATTCATAGACAACAGGAGAAACTGAGGTAGTGAAAGACACAGTGTGTCATGAAATTTTGCTCTTTTTAAAAAATTTTTTAAAAGATTTATTTATTTATGCATACAAGCTGGGGTACAGGCCAGAGGCATGGGGCGGTGAGAGGGTTCACCAGAGACAGAGTGGGGAGCAGAACAGGTAGATGGACTGAAACACACTGCTGAGGGGAGCAGCAGGTGAGGCAGGAGAGGTCTGCCGCACCATGTGGGAATCTCCCTGGCCGGGTGTCAAACTTTCGTTGCTGCTGCAGACAGCTCCACAGTGCAGCGCTTAATGGGTGCGCCACCAGGGAAGCCCGGAATTTTGCTCTTTTGCTCGATGAACTCTGTTATGTGGGGCTATTTCCTCTTTGGAATTTAGCTGTGTACCAGTAAATATGAGGAGTTTTGGTTAGGTATTTACCAATCCTTTCAGTTTATTTTACTAGCCTTTTCAGTGGGGAACTCAAATAAGAAATAAGGGAAAACACAATTATCATCCATGGAATCTAAGATATTTGATTATGGGGTTTTCTGGATCTCACCGTGATGTCATTGGAATACTTTCATGGGATTAGATAGATCACAACCACATTGATTGTAAGATGTGTCCTAATTGCAGAGAGATTAAAATGTGTAAGATTTTATGTCTTGAATTGATGAGCTAGGTCGATGGAATCCATAGGCTTTTTAATAAACAAGTTATAGTAAACTTACTTTATTTTTCTCCATATATATTTTTTTCCTTTTTAAAATTATTTTTTTCCTTTTCTTACATTGTTGTTGATTTTTGTACAGTATTTCTCCCTTCAGGTGTAGTCCCCCCCATAAATAACCCACCACTACGTCATCTGTTAACCATCACCATGGTCCCTTGTGCTTGTCCCACCTCTGTTTTGATCCCTTTCCCTCCCCACTCCTGCTATACATCCGTTATTGGTCTCAGATCTATAGTTGCTTACAAGTTTGTCTTTTTCTTTTTTTTGACCTTTTGCTAGGTTTCCCTATATTTCTCCTATAAGTGATATCATTTGATCTTCTTTTTCTTTCTGATTTATTTCACTGAGCATAATCCCTTCCAGCTCCATCCATGTTGCTGCAAATGGCATCAGTTTATCTTTTGATGGCTGAGTAGTATTCCATTGTTTATATATACCACATCTTTTTGATCTAGTCATCTGTTTTTGACATTTAGGTTGTTTCCAAGTCTTACCTATTACCTATTATAAATGCTGCAATACACATAGGAGTGCAGGTTTCCTTTTGAATTAATGTTTTTGTGTACTTTGGGTAGATTCCTAGGAGTGGAATTGCTGGGTCATATAGTGGATCCATTTTTAGTAATTTGAGGGTCTTCCACACAGCTTTCCATAGTGGTTGGTCCAGTTTGCATTCCGACCAGATATGTAAGAAGGTTCCTTTTTCTCCATATCCTCACTAGCATTTGTTGTTGCTAGCTTCTTTAATGTGGACCACTTGATTTGCATTTTCCTGATTATAAGTGATGTTGAACATTTTTTTACATGCCTGCTGACCATTTGCGTTTACTCTTTGGAGAAGTGTCTTTTTAATTCTTCTGCCCAGTTTTTGACTGGTTTGTTTACTTTGTTTTTGTTGAGTTTACTCACTTTATCTCCATCCTTGCAATCAGGTTAACAGACTAAAGTCATTTCATAGTAGAGAAGTATGCTCTGGACAGATACGTACTTAAGAAACAAGTCTTAATTCATATAACACAAAGTGTTTACCAGTGCTCTAAAACATAGTTTTAGCACACCTTTAACTTCTGCCATGGTAAACTTTTCAGTTTGAATTGATAGAATTATCCCCTGATTTGTTTTTTTTCCCCCCTTTTTCTTTGGTCCCTCTAATGTGGAATAACTGATCAAAGGAGAAGTTGATAGATTAGTCAGAAAAAGGAGGCTAAGAAGCAAAGGGCAAGGAAATAATTAGCATATGGCTTTATATTGTCTTAACAAGGCCCTGGCAGGTCTGTGGGATTGTTACTGCTTCATGCTGTTCTCGAGGCCTGCCTCCTGGCACTCTTCTCTTGCTAAACATGGTCCATGCCTGCTTTCTAACAGGGTGCTTCATCTTCAGTCAGAGTAGTTGGTTGGAGTTGGGGCTGAAAGGAGATGCATTTGCTATCCTTGTACTGAAGGCCAGAAACTTTTTAAAAACTAACTTATTAATTAAACTTTATTGGTGCTACAAAAATAAAATCATGTTAAATGGCATTAAATTATAACTTAGTAAGCAGAGTAGGAAATGAACACATTTCAGGAAAAAAAAATTTCCTTTTGCTAATAATGGGGAAATTTGAAAATTTACAATTTCTATCACCAACAGAGAAAGATAAGAAATGTACTGCATAACAGGGTAGTATAATTGCAGAGATTAGGTGCATCCGTTATTGGTGGCAGTACTGTCAGTACAGACTTGCTCAGAAAACTTGTGGCATATGGAGCATTGGTGACAACATACTCATATGTTCAGTTGTCTACTGTCTGGAACCCAGGATTTGATGAAACAATTAATTGTGTTGTTTTAAGTCTGATTGTTATTTATAGTATTCATCTGCTTTGAAAATAAACCTTTGTCATGAAATTGTACTAAGCCTTCTATTTTAGATCTTTATAGCTTTTCTGGATAGGTTATGATCTCAGAGATTGAAATTAGGAAGTAGATGAAATAGCGTCTACTAAAGAGTTCTTTATCAGATATTCAATGGAAGAGATAGTCTGGTTAGTTTCAGAATGTTAAAGGGGGAGTCCATAATTATATTAAAAAATTAGAAATTGCTCTTATTTGCAGAGAAGCAAGGTTAGGTTTTTTTGGTTCTTGTTTTATTTTAACCTCTGAGAACTAACTAATTGGGTAGTTGGGTTTTATATTATAGGTCATTAAGAACTGAAAATCCTTCAAAGTAAAGTTAGTGAGTCAGAGTCAGAGAATGGAATTTCTCCTAAAACTCTCTTCGGTATTCTAGTGCCGAGCCAGGCCAGGCGGACAGGCACGGTGGAGGGGCACAAATATCTGCACTTTCTCTGGCCTCTCTGGCCTTCTCTCCAGTGTTCTCAGTCTCATGTCATCTTGAGGTCTTGCCTCAGCGTGGTCCGCTTTAGAGTGGTCCTCGTAGTGACACTGTCCTTCTACCCCTGCTTCTTGGCATAGGTGCCTGCACTGCGCGTACCCGTGTTCCCTGGGCCCAGGTGTCCATGATCAAGGCAGGCTTGCCTGTGCCCACGCTGCTCAGCCCCGGGCATCCTCACTAGCAGCGGGAAGGTGCAAACAGCCTGATTTTTAACTTCACTTACCCTACAAGTATAAGCAACAGTTTAGAATTATGAATAATATTCCTATTTGTATTTGTATTCATTTGCATGTATACTTATGTGTGGATAAAAAACTTAGACTGAAGTTAATATTAATAGTCAAAGTATCCTGGTATTTTAATATGTCTAGAAGTTGAATTGTACCAACTATAATAGTTCTGATTTCTCTTCCTTAGGAAAGGGAATTCTTAAAGAATTACGTTCAGCGAATAGTTGATGTTCGACCAACACTGGTTTTAGTTGAGAAAACAGTATCTCGGATTGCTCAGGATATGTTACTGGAACATGGCATTACATTGGTCATTAATGTAAAATCAGTGAGTCTTTTTATTTTTCTACTTCTATATCATTTTAAAAAAGTCACAGTGTTTAAATTTAAGTGCTTGTGTGTTTGATATTCATGGATCTTTATTTCCTTGCTCTGCTATATGTATCGAAAGTAGGACAGGAAGCCTGACAGCTATTTTATTATTTAAAGACTGGAGAATTACTCAGAAAGTGATTAATTATATTACTATATTGTTAACACTCATTATAGGTGTCTTAAAGACCAAAGGTGTAATAGACATTAGCTATTAAGAAATATTTGTTGAACCTTCATTTTGTTTGGAGATTTGTACAAGCAGACAGTGTTCTCTCCCAAGAAAAGCTAGCCTCTTAAAAATAGAGGCCAGTATCAGGCAGTCCCTCCTCATCCACACCCCACTCCCATTCAGTATCTCCTGCCAATGCATATGTATAAGTACTTTTTTTGAGAATATTAGTAGTATGAGTATAGTTTGTTATTAGGCACATACTGATTTCAAAACAACTATGCAATCTAGAATTTAATAATTTTGTCATACTGTCAGGGTTATATAAAAATTTTTCCTATTCCTCTTTGTTTTTTTGAAGATTTATTTATTTATTCATACAAGCTGGGGTACAGGCCAGAGGCGTGGGGCAGCGAGAGGGTTCACCAGAGACGGAGTGGGGAGCAGAACAGGTAGATGGACGGAAACACACTGCTGAGGGGAGCAGCAGGCGGGGCAGGAGAGGTCTGTCACGCCATGTGGTAATCTCCCTAGCCGGGTGTTGAACTCGCGTCACTGCTGCCGACAGCACCACAGCGCAGTGTTTAACTGCTGTGCCACCAGGGAGGCCCCCTATTCCTCTTTCAGACTAAATCTAAGAGTTTTTTTTTCTCACCTTTCTAATTTTATAATGTTTTTCTGTTTTTAGCAAGTTTTAGACCGAATCAGTCGAATGACTCAAGGTGACTTAGTTATGTCAATGGACCAGCTGCTTACAAAACCACACCTGGGCACATGTCATAAATTCTATATGCAGATGTTTCAGTTGCCTAATGGTGAGTGATCTTTAGCATGGATTTACCTGACAGTGGGCACTTGAGGAAATGAATAAACTTGTCAGCATGACAAAGTTTACTTAGTAGGAAATATCTGTTAGCTGTGGTTAAATGAGGATTGGCAACTGTTGCCTTATATATTAAGGGTTTTTCTATTATAGATGTTTAGATATTGGATTCATTCTGTTTGATCTTCTGAATTGCCACTTAACCTTCTTTTAATTTTTGTTTGTCTCTTTGTAGAACAAGTCAAAACACTGATGTTCTTCGAAGGCTGTCCACAGCACCTTGGCTGTACAATTAAGCTTAGAGGAGGTTCTGATTATGAGTTGGCGCGAGTTAAGGAGATCCTAATATTTATGATCTGTGTAGCTTACCATTCCCAACTAGAAATCTCTTTCCTCATGGATGAATTCGCTATGCCTCCTACATTAGCACAGAACCCCTCCTTCCATTCCCTGATTGACGGACGGGAGGATGAAGGGCCTGCGCAAGAGCAGTTCAGCGGAAGTCCCCTCCCCCTGGAGCCTGACTTCCCTCCGGAATTTCTACCTTCTGATGATAGCAATTTGCTGGAATCAAGGATTGTGCTAGAGAGGGGTGACCAAGAAAACAGAAGTGTTCCACAGGAGGCTGCCTCTTGGAAACAGCAGGAGTGCGCCCCAACAGCTTGTGCAGCGGGTGTCCCCAGTGCTCTCTTCCCATCAGTCCCGGAGCCGTTGTTGCCCCTCCCGGTCGATGGCCAGCAGGATGCCCTAGGTGGAGGGCAGCCAGAGGCTTTGCAGCCGGGTGGGCGCCAGGACCCCAGCAGCCAGATGAGAGCCTTCAGAGACCCTCTGCAGGATGACACTGGATTGTATATTACTGAGGAGGTTACTTCTGAAGATAAACGAAAGACTTACTCTTTGACCTTTAAACAGGAATTAAAAGATGTGATCCTCTGTATTTCCCCAGTTATCACATTCCGGGAACCCTTCCTTTTAACTGAGAAGGGGATGAGATGCTCTACCCGGGATTATTTTGCAGAGCAGGTTTACTGGTCTCCTCTCCTTAATAAAGAGTTCAAGGAAATGGAGGGCAGAAGGAAGAAACAGCTGCTCAGGGATCTCCCCGGCCTGCAGGGCATGAATGGGAGTATTCAGGCCAAGTCCATCCAAGTCTTGCCCTCGCATGAGCTAGTGAACACGAGGATCGCCGAACATCTGGGGGATAGCCAGAGCTTGGGTAGAATGCTGGCCGATTATCGGGCCAGAGGAGGAAGAATTCAGCAGAGAAATTCAGACCCTTTTGCCCATTCAAAGGATGCATCTTGGACCTCAAGTGGCAAGTCAGGAAGCAAAACTGAGGGTGATGAAGAGAAGGGACTGATTCCTAATGATGCAGTTTGGTCGACAAAGGTGAGCCCACTTGGGTGCTTGTGTAAATTTAGAATATGTTGAAAGCCTTTCTATGGCAGCCTGAAAAAAAAAAAAATCAAATACAACAAATCACATTCAGAATCATTAAATGTTTCTTTATATATATTATTTGTCTTGAGTTTATTGGCTTATGTGTTACTTCAGAGTGTATGAGGTAGCAAAAGAATGTCATGAACTGGTTTTGAGGCTTTCTAGCTGAGCTGGTTAACTAGGAAGAGCACTGAAGTAGGTGGAGCTGCTTAAAATTTCTAGGAGGTTGACTTGGTGTGGGGTGATGTGTCCCTGATCCTTTCAAGGTAATTAGGAAGAGAGTGAAGTTTGTTATAGGAAATCGATCTTCGATTTGTTTATTAACATAAAACACTTTACACTGTTAGTTAGCTGTAGGTGTCCTTTTTCTTTTTAAGCAGAAATTGAGGGCAAATAAAGGAAGATTTGTCCTTGGACACATTAATAATGGTGGCAATAAAACTCATGAACAAATCCCATCTCTGAATGAGGAGATACAATTGTTTAAAAAAACAAAAAGATGTTCAATTTTATTGGTAGTCAGGGAAATGCTAATAATAATGGTCTACTGTTTTGTGAGATTGGTGAAAAGGAAAGTGAAAAGAACCATGGTTAATGAGGCTGTACCTGTAATATTTAAATTTATATAATACATTTTATGTAAGCTTACATTTGTATATGTTTATGTAAATTTACAGAAAGTAATAGGGGTGTCTGAATTAGTTTTCATGTACATACATGTACCTTGATCCAGGCTACCTATCTTTTATAATCTGTTTCTTTAAAAATAAGCAAATCTGTATAAGGATGCTTACATTTTGTAAGAATATATATACAAGGATGTTTGCTGAAGCCTTGTTTTTTATTTGCATTAAAAAGAATGAGTTGCATCTCACTAGTAACCCAAGTAGAGCCCATTATATATTTTCAAGTGTTAAAATAAATTTTGTTTTAATATATAGAATATCACCTCATTTTTTATAAAAACAGAATCACCTATACTTGGGTAGATGTTCTTGTGCATTGTGTGTGTGTGAGCTAGCAAAAAGAATGTGTGGTTTTCAATCATACAGCGACATTAAGAGACTGATGTGCTTCCTGAACTTCACTATTTGGACTATTTGAATTTCAGCATAGAGCAGGTGTTATCTTTCTTAGAGTCAAAATGAGATATAATGTTCAAGTAGTAAATACTTAGATTTCCCGGTATTGCAGATTGGTGCCATATCCAGTCACCATTTTAGACTGTTTCACATGCATCTATTTCGTTAACTATTTACTTTGAAAATAATTTAATGCGGTTTTGTAAAAATAAAGAGTAATTAAGAAAACTAGCCATTTAGACATCTGTTTGTATTTTTAAGGTTACCTTAAACCTTTTTGATTGTTTTACCCCCCAAACTAACTGTTCTTCTTTAAGTTTAGTTTCTTACAGTTTTAATTGAAGACTGGTGGATGCTAGAAGCTTGCACTGGGCTTGGAGAGCGTGTGACTTTCAGGTGCTCATCGTCCCTTTTCTTTCAGGTGGATTGTCTGAACCCTGTGAACCACCAGAGACTGTGTGTGCTCTTCAGCAGCTCTTCTGCCCAATCCAGCAACGCTCCCAGTGCCTGTGTTAGTCCTTGGTAGGCTTCGCTTCCCCCTATGCTCTTGCATTTCGCTTAAGAACAGAACTAAGGAAACTTAAACAAATTCAACCATTAGAATTTGTTTTTAGGTAGATAGCATGCTGCTGCTCACAAATGAATTAATAGAACTTTTTAAAAAAAATTTTAAAATATATATTTTTATTGTTATTTATGTCTTTTACATTTTGTATTCCCCTTGGGTAGCCCACCACCAATTCACCCGTGATCCATCTCCATGGTCCCTTGTGTTCTTTTCTATTCCATTTTGTGCCCTTTTCCTACCCCCCTCCCTCCTATTTGGTTTCCTTATAGTCCTGTTATAAGTGAAACCATTCGATATTTTTCTCTTTCTTTCTGGCTTATTTCACTGAGTATGATCCCCTCTAATCCCATCCATGTTGCTGCAAATTGCATGTGTTTATCTTCTTTGAATGCTGAATAGTATTCCATTGTGTATATGTACCACATCTTCTTGATCCAATCATCTATTTTTGGACATCTGGGTTGCTTCCATCACTCGTACTCTCATTTATTTCTATCCATAATCAAATACAAGTTTTACACTTAATTCATAGGTTTAAAAGTTCTATTTAATAGAACTATTTCTATTTAATAGAAATAGAAATTTAATAGAAATTAAATAGAAATTTAATAGTTCTATTTAATAGAACTATTTCTATTTAATAGAAATAGAAATTTAATAGAAATTAAATAGAAATTTAATAGTTCTATTTAATAGAACTTTTAAACCTATGAATTAAGTGTAAAACTTGTATTTGATTATGGATAGAAATAAATGAGAGTACGAGTGATGGAAGAAAAATTTGTAGCACTAAAAGCAGAAAAATTGATAACATAAAAGCCAGTTTTAAGCATCTTGATAACATTTAATTTAGGCGAATTTTCCATTAGGCATCATTTTTATAAAAGCATTTGGTCTTTTGCATTACTAATGGGTTTTGTTCTAAAGCTTAATTCTAAGAAGACTATAGACTAACCTGTTAAATTTGTTTTTGTTTCAAATTATAGTCACAAAAGCCTAGTTACTACATAGTTTACCTGTAGTTTTAAAAATATTGTGGAATATAGTTGCTTGTTTTTGGAGCATTGTTTCCAAGATAAAATGTGTTCTGTATTTTAATTTTGAACACCAGAAACACCTAAGATGACTTTTTTTTTTTTTTTCCCTGGTAGTGAGATAGTCCTAGAAGGCAGACTTGGAGCTGGGTGAGCCCGTGGGAGTTTTCTCTGGGAGTTTATGGGCCTCTTAGGTCAAGGCTTAAAAATGATGTGGGTTTCACCAGGGGTACAGCCAGCTTCTCTTATTTGTGGACACTTAAATTAGGTATAAAGTTACAACTTTGCTCTCCTAAAGTAATAGAGTTCCGTTTTATGTTAGCAGGACTCAGGTTTTGTAAAGGAAACTTTTATCTCTTCCTAATTCAAACTAGTTTTTCACTTAGCACTGTAGTTTATGATCCTCATTAAATAGTTTCATAAAATCATTAATGGAGTAGGAGTGGATTAAACTAAGATGCTGTAGTGTGACTAGTCCAAATCCATTTTATCAGATGAGGGAAAACCTGTTTTGTAACAACAAAGAATATTACCTGCTTTAATCCTGTGTTACCAGTATATACAATAGCAAATCAGTTTATAGTCTGATGAGATGCTTTTGCTGTGTGCTAATTCTCATGATACCTTTCTAAGAAATGATCTCTTCTTCAGGATTGTCACAATGGAATTTTATGGGAAGAATGATCTTACATTAGGAATCTTTTTAGAGAGATACTGTTTCAGGTAAGATCAAATTTTCAACTTTTATTTCAGTTTTGCTTTTTTGATGTCCAGAATTTCAGATTCAAACATATACATAAGTTGAATGTCAAGTATTGCTGTGTGGCCTTCACTTTTATACCATATTTCACATTCAAGCTGGGAAGTCTTACCCAGTTCAAATCTTTGTCCACCTTATTGCCCTGTAATCCCTAAGATGTGTTGGGTGGGGGTAGAACGGGAGGGAGAGAATATCTGCTTTTACAGTGATTCAAATGAGAGGCAGGAGAAGCTTAGGAATCAGCTAGACCTCAAGTCTCACTATTGTCACCCGATGCTTCTATGGTATAGCAAGTAATTTAATCCTTGAGGAGCCCCCTTTGTGGGAAATAACAGATTCCAGAGGCGTCAAGGATTTTAATAGGTAAAATAAGATGTTTTAGAAATGTTCAGCAAATAGAAGGTGCTTAACACCTTAACTATTGTGCTTTAGTTGGAGACTGAGTGCTCAGCTCCGGACTGTGAGTGGCGTGAGTGGTACATGACCCCTCACAGATCGTCTCCCAGTTGTTCCTCAAGAGAGAATGCTGTGCTTTCTCAGCAGTGTTTCTGACTGACCACTGCACATTGCTCTTGATCTTATGATTAATGTGAGGATTTTCTTTTTGTCAAAGACCCTCTTATCAGTGCCCTAGTATGTTCTGCGATACCCCCATGGTGCATCACATTCGGCGTTTTGTCCATGGCCAAGGCTGTGTGCAGATAATCTTGAAGGAGCTGGATTCTCCAGTACCTGGATATCAACATACAATTCTCACCTACTCATGGTGCAGAATCTGCAAGCAGGTAAATGTACCCTATTACTGTAATCTTGCATATACTATCATTTCTTTATTCATGTGGTTCTTTTCAGGAGCAGGGTCTGTACTATTTTGTTATTTGTGATTGAGCTCTTATCTATTTTACTTCCAGTGCAGTGTATTTTACCTGCCAGTATATGTATTTAATGTTTGTTTCTTTTTTTGATTCCATTGTAGAGTTTATATCACTATGTAAAATATACTTTGATTAGCAAAATATATGGATATCTGTCTTAACAGTGCTCTGTTACATTTGTTTATTAATTCAGCAAATTGTTTAGCACCATCTGTATGCCGCAAACGAGGTATGACTCCTGTCCTCTTAGGAAGGAGACAGACTAGTAACATGGTAATTATAATTTAGTAGAATGTTTGTATAATAAATGTGAGCCTATATCAACATTTCTTTATCAGAAGATACAGTTGAGAACATGTTTGCATTGTGTTGTGCTGGTTTTCATGTGCATTCTTGAGAAAAGAGCCACATGTTTTTTCTTTTCTACATGGGTTTTCTAACTCTGGAGCAAATATTCAGTGCCAATATTATGTTTTTCATATATACTTTTTAAACAAATTGTTTGCAGCAGTATTTGCCAAATTTAACTTCATTGTTATCTTAACTGGCTTATTTTGTACGGTGCTATTAGAAGGGGGATTGCAGAAAAAATGATAGTGAGATCTCCATCAATATCAGTGGCTGAGGAGGGCAGAATTACAATTAGTTCCTTTTGCAGCAACAAACATATGGGTGTGAAATCATTTCCTACAGTTACCAGTCTTACCTTTTATACTTACTCTTGTAGACCTTTAGTTCCTCATAGGCAGCTGGTAATATTTTGTGATAGAACATGTGGACTCCTGTAGATTGACCAGTGAACTAAATGAATAATTTACATTTGATATTTAGGTCTTACGTGCTTTGGTATAAGAACTTCTGCTTGGGTTATATTAGAAAGAAAAAAGTAAACAGTTTCTGTTTCACAAAAAAACATTCTGTGTGTCAAGAAAAGTTATAACATGTATAACTAAAGATTGACCTGTTAAGTTTCTGTAAGCCATAATAGAAATGTGAGCAAGGGACATTACAAAGTAAATTAACACAAATGACACATGCAATTAATTTTACTTAGTCAAAGAGTTATAAATAAGATCAGTGAAGTATCTTCTAATTTGTTTTTTAAGATTTTATTTTATTTATACATACAAGCTGGGGGACAAGCCAGAGGCATGGGGCGGCGAGAGGGTTCACCAGAGACAGAGTGGGGAACAGAACAGGCAGATCAGAAGTACACTGCTGAGGGGAGCAGCAGGCGAGGCAGGAGAGGTCTGCCGCACCATGTGGGATTCTCCCCGGCCGGGCGTCGAACTCGTGTCGCCACTGCCGACAGCTCCACAGCGCAGCGCTCAACCGCTGCGCCACCGGGGAGGCCCCTTTTAATTTTTTTTTTTAAGAAATCAAATGTCAAAGACTTATAATTTCTAAAATTGGTAAGAAAGTGGGGATATTGGTATTCTCAGATACTGTTGCAGACTGTATAAATCAGTATAACTGTTTTGGAAGACCATTCTGTTCAATGACCAGTCAGTTCTTACCTTTAATATTTTATTCCAATAAAATGGTTATGGATCTTTATAACTATGTACATAGACAGTTAACCCTTGAACAAAATGGATTCGAACTGTGTAAGTCCATTTATATGCATACTTTTTTTCAATAAATAAATTGGAAAAATTTTTGAGATTTATGACAGTTTGAAAAATTATAGATTAGAAATATCAAAATACTGTATAGCTAGAACTATTGAAAAAATTAAGAAGTTTACGTATGGCATTAATGCACAAAATAAATATAGAGAATAGTTTGTTTTCTTATTTACCACCATAAAATTATATGCAAATCTATTACAAAAACTTAAAATTTATTAAAGCTTACACAAGCACAGACCCTCATGTCACTTACAGTTGAGAGAAATGTAAACAAGCATTATTGTTAAAACTTATGGTCTACAGCAGACCATTAGTAGTTAAGTTTTTGGGGAATTGAAAGTTATGTATAGATTTTTGACTGCATGGACTCGGTGGTGTCTGCTTCCCTACCCCCACATTGTTCAACGATGAGCTGTGTACAAGGAAGCTCTTTGGAGCATCACTGAAATAAAGAAAACCGTGTGATAGCTTAGAAGCACATCAGGGGGATTGATTGGTTAAATCTATGACTCATGTGGATAACTGAATACTCTGATCACTGAAAATCAAGCTATACAAGAATATTTCAGGGCCTTCCTGGTGGCCTAGGGGTTAAGTCTCAGTGCTGTCACCACTATACCCTGAGTTTGATCCCTGGCCAGGGAGCTGACCCACATGGCACAGCAGATCTTTCCTGTCTTGCCCGTTGCTCTCCTTGGCAGTGTATTTCAGTAAATCCGCCTGTTTCTCCCCGCTCTGTCTCTGGTGAATCCTCTCCCATCCCCATGCCCCCCCCCCCACCCCTTACCTGTGGCCTACACCCTGGCCTACTATGCAAAGTAAAAGAATATTTCATGTAGGAAAATACTCATGATGTTGCTAAATAAAATAAGTTACGAGGTGAATTACTTATGGGAGTTTTTACTTTTAAATATACTAACTATGCTTATATGTATCCCTATATAAAAAAAAAGTAGACATAGTAACATATTGATGTTGGTGGTAGGATTACTGCTCTCTCTAGCCATCCCTAACTCCACCTATCTTTAAACATTTTCTTTCATTTTCCAGTTTTCTGCAGACAGAATGTATCATATAAAGTATAAAGAAAATAAAAATATAAAGAAAACACTTTTTTTTGAGAAGGGATTCTCAGTATGTGATTAAATAACAAGTGATTTGTGCTGAATTTCAGGTAACACCAGTTGTTGCTCTTTCCAACGAGTCCTGGTCCATGTCATTTGCAAAATACCTCGAACTTAGGTTCTATGGGCACCAGTACACTCGTCGAGCCAATGCTGAGCCATGTGGTCACTCCATCCATCATGACTATCATCAGTATTTCTCCTATAACCAGATGGTGGCATCTTTCAGGTGAGAAGCCAGCGTGACCTTATGCAGTCACAAGCTCCCAGGCAGGCTTTCAAACATTTCCGCTACTGCTAGATTGAATTAATGAGTGGGAGGTGCCCCCTTCACCTTGCAAATGCAGAGGACCAGACTCTGTGCTAAGATGTTTAATGTTACTATTTCATTCTTCCCCTGAGAAATAGGTGTTATTATTATTAGCCTCACTTCCAGAACTAGCAAGTGATGGAGTCATGCGATACTCTGGTAGATCTGCGACTAGAGTTGTCAGAACTTTTGCTAAGATATTAACTAGCATAAGGTTAATTGGGTGTTAACTAAGATTGGCTAAGATTATTAGTTCAAAGGATGGGTAGTTATCACTGTGGTATTAAATGATTTGAGAAATTTCAAGCTCTTCTTTCAAAGTATATTCAGAGTCTAAATACTTCTCACTAATACTACTCTGGGCAGAGCCTGTTTTATCTTTTACTAAATTTTTACAGGAGTCTCACAGCCAGTTTCTCCTTGGCCCAACCCTTTCCCTCTCCTCACCACTGCAGTGAGAAAGATCTTGTTAAATGACAGTCAGCTCCTTTGCCCTAGATTCCCCACTGGGTGTCTGTTTCACCTGGGGTAAAAGCCAGAGTCCACGTACTGGCCTTTCAACTCCATTCTCTGGCTTCCTGCGATCTCTCTCTTCCCTCTTCCTCCTACTTTCCCTTTCTTGGCCCTTTGTAGCCTGCTGGCTTCTCGCTGGGTCTCAGTTATGTGAGGTAGTATTATCTTCCTCGCTGCCTGGGAGCCTTGCCCTCACTCGTTCCCCTATCAACTGCCAGATATCCGCCTGCTTTTTCTTACTTCCTGTAGGTCTTTGCTCACATTTATTCTGCCCTGACTCCAACTTACCCCTATCACTCTCTGATTCCCTTTCCAGCTTTATTTTAACATATATCATTTTACATACATTTTACATATTTATTACGTTTATTGTCGAAATCTCATTCCTGAATCACGAGGACAGGAATTTGACTTTTGTTGAGTGCTATATCCTCTATCACTTAAAACCACATCTGACACATAATAGACACTCAGGAAATATTTATATTGGATCTTATTTTCTTTTTTTAAGCAAGTTTTTAAACCATGAATTTAGGGCCTAGGGGGGTATATAGCATTTACTAGACAACTTAAGTCTCAGGAGCTGGGAAAGTGATGATACCTGACTCTATGCTATAATTGTATGAAGGAAAAAGTCCATTTTTCACTCATGGTTTTTGTCCAATTCATTTTTGTTTTTAAAGCACACGAAGGAATATATGATGACATCATAGTACAATCAAAACAAAACAAAAACAAAATCCTCCTAAAATTAGGGAGGATTTTGATAATGTGTTATGTCCAATATCTTTATGATTGTTTTAAAATGCCATTTTATAGAAACTTTATAATCTCTTATGTTTTATTGGATTTAGCTCTGACCATCTTGGTACATCTCTGGTTGTGATATTAAAACATTTTTCACTTTTGTACTATTATATTTTCTCCTCTTAGTTATTCTCCCATTCGGCTTCTTGAAGTATGTGTTCCACTTCCCAAAATATTCATTAAACGTCAGGCCCCATTAAAGGTGTCCCTTCTTCAGGATCTCAAAGACTTCTTTCAAAAGTAAGTTTTAGTTTCTTTGGTCATTTTGTTTTCTTTAGTACTCTTCTATAATCTAAAATATCAAATTTGTTCATTCAGCTTTCTTTGAAAGTGTAAAATAGCTTTTTTTGTTTATGTGTTATGTATCTCTGATGTTAAAATATAGAAAATTACAGGCACTACATATATAGTGACAATATATAAAAGCATTAAGAAACCAAACACTCAGATATGACAGTTGTTTGAAGTTTGATGTACTTCATTTCAGGGTTTTTGTTCTACAAAATTATGTGATTCTTTTTGTAAGGTATTTTATTGAAGTAACTTTGCTTTATAGCATTATATAATATCAGTTGTGCATCATTATACATCAATGTCTGTATTTACTATGCTAAATTTACCATTAAGAGTCCAATTCTTGCTTACTCCATACCTTTGACTCCTTTGACCTGAATTACTCACCCGTTTCTTCCCCTTCTTTCTAGTAACCACGAATTTGGACTTAGAATCTAAAAGTTTATTTTTGTTATCTTTAGTTCATTTGTTTTGTTTCTTTGCGTGCCACATATGAGTCAAATCATAGGTTTTTGTCTTTCTCCAGCTGACTTATTTCACTAAACATAATACTTTTAGGACCCTCCATGTGTTGCAAATGGCAGGATTTCATCTTTATTTTTAATAATTGAGAAGTACCCTAATTGAGAAGTACCCTATTGTGTACATACCACATATTCTTTATCTAGTCATATATTGAGGGCACTTAGGTTGTTTCCAGTTCTTAGCTATTGTAAAAAATGCTGCAGTGAACATGGGTATGATTATTAAATCGCTAAAATATAGTTAAAGTTTTGTGATTGTGACATCATTTTTCTGTTTATGTGAGGTTAGAAAATTTGATTGCAAGTTTTCTGAGGTGTTTCATGTTTATATTCTTATTGTTAGAGTTTCCCAGGTATATCTTGCTGTTGATGAGAGACTTGCATCTTTAAAAACTGATACATTTAGCAAAACAAGGGAAGAAAAAATGGAAGATATCTTTGCTCAAAAAGAGGTAAATCATTTCTTTGACAGAAAACCCACAACTATTAACTAATTAGAAGTTGCTTTGGGTTGTGTCTTAGTTTGTTGAAGTTATTTCTGTTCCATGTAGATGGAAGAAGGTGAGTTCAAGAACTGGATTGAGAAGATGCAGGCACGGCTAATGTCTTCCTCTGTAGATACCCCTCAGCAGCTGCAGTCAATCTTTGAGTCCCTCATTGCCAAGAAACAAAGTCTTTGTGAAGTGCTGCAAGCCTGGAATAACAGGTATGGCTTTAAAGTCTGGGGTTTCTTTACTATTACTGCAAATCTGCCAAGATATTTTTTTTTTTTTTGTACGATAAAGACGTTTAATGAATCTTTCGCCAAGATATTTTTAATTTAAACATCTTATTAACTATGTATTTCACTTTACTCTCAAGTTGTGGAAGCTTTTATTTTCTCTCACCACATTTCCTTTAACATATATATCCTGATCTTTAGGTAGTTTGTGAAAATAAAAAGACAAAGATGAGAACAGTCTTTAATGTTTCTTCAGATACTTAAGAGTGTGTTTGCTTGTTGGACTTCATATAACGGAATTAGTATTAGCCATAAAAGATTATTGACTTTTAGGTCAGGGATTTCAATCTCATACCATTATTTAAATATTTATTTTAGGGACTATTTCCCTTTAGTGCTTATTTACAGCATTTACTTATTAAGCACTTGGATTATGCTAGGCACTAAGTGGACATTGACTCTTTTATTTGTTCTTATGCATCTACAGTGTATGTACTGTTTTCATTTTATAGAGAGAGAGGAACTGTGACTCTAAGAAACTAAGAAATTTGTTCCAGAAATAGACTATTATCAGAAGAGGCTTTGAGCCTATTTTATTTACATTATGTTTTGCTATCTCTTATAATAACGTGCTGTTCTTTTTAAATATGGTCTAGTAGCAACTCTTGATTAGGTGACTAGAAATGACAAAAATTTAGTTATACATACCTTTAAAATCTATTTAATCAAAATAGGAAAATCAGTTACTATTGTTTCAAAGCTGTGAATAGGAAATTTGTAAACATTATACAGGATGTTTGAAACAAAGTCATATTCTTTTCTTCCACTTTAACTGTAGGTTGCAGGACCTTTTCCAGCAGGAAAAAGGAAGAAAACGACTTTCAGTTCCTCCAAGTCCTGGAAGACTGAGACAAGGGGAAGAAAGCAAGGTAGTAAAATGTAGTCTTGTCTTTGGTCTTTTTTGTTATAAATATTGTAATTTCACTTATGACACTTCAAAGTAGTAGTTTAATGCATAAATATTAATAATACTAAATAGGATTTTTCATTTAGAAGTTGTGAGGTTTCAAGGAAACATCATCTGGATTAATTTTTTGTTTTTTTCCTTAAATAAAATGTATTAGAATTCATTTATTTGAGACATTTATCAGAAGCTACTGTTACAGGCATCACTGGGGGTACCATCATAGTCACAGAAGGTACTATCAAGGAATCTTTGTGGGTGCTCTGAATGTATAATAGAGTCCTAATTTACTTTACTATGTAATTTGTTTTTTTTTTTTTTTTTTTTTTTTTCTGTTTAAGCGAGATGCTTTTCTTAAGGAATCTACACTGGGTTAGTTCTACACATTGGTTTAATTAATCATCCTTAACAAGATTAGTTTCTTGGCTGCATAACAAAATTACCAAAACTTAGTGGCCTAAAGCACAAATTTATCATTTCACTTTGGGCCTGCATTCTGTCATAGTGTGAATGGGTTCTCTGCTCAGTCTCACATAGCTGAAATCAAGATTTCGGCCAGAGTGTGTGTTATTTGGGACTCAGGGTCTTGGTCCACACGCACTCAGGTTGTTGTGATAGAATTTCATTCATAATGCTTATAGGGCTGAGGTCCCTCTTTGGTTGCTGGCAGAGGTGATTCCCACTCCTCACGTGGCCCCTTCCATTTTCAGAGACTGGAGAAGTCCATCAAGTCATTTTCATGCTTCAAATTCAGATTTCCTCTGTCTCTGACCTTTAGGTACAGATTAAAGCTCTCATGTAGTTAAGCCAGGCCTACCTGATCTCTTTATTTTAAGGTAAACCGATTTGGAAACAAATATATCTGGAAAATGACTTCATGCAGCATCCACGCTAGTGTGTTGATAGCAGGGGTGGGGAGCTTGGGGAGCATCTTAGAATTCTGCCTGTCACACTGACCATTTTTCAGTTGTGTTCAATATATGGTATTCTGATACGAGGACTTTGAGAGAACATTTTCTTTTTCTACAAATGTATAGTGTTTGTATGCATGGACTGATACATCCAAATGCCTTAGGTCTTTGTGTTATTTAGTATAAATGAATTCTTTCTTTTTGTCTAGTAATAATTATGTAGTAATTACTTTTCCTTAAAGTTTAGATGAGAGTAAGAATAAAGATTACTGAAGTTGACTTTTACATTAGTATTTGCCAAGTAGTCTATCAATAGATCTGTTAATGACTAGTCTTGATTGCTAGTGGTTTTCCATTTGCCCACTAAAGAAACTGCAAAGCTAATGGTGTACGACCTGTATAATATTTAGACATAGAATTGAAAATATAAAGTCATTCAAGAGATGATCAACTTTCGAAGGTTGAAAATTGAGTTGAAGCTACATACTGCCTTTATATTCATTTGATACACTGTTCTTGATTTCCATTGGACTCTGTTCTAGGTACGAGGCATATAGTTCTGAACAAAAACTGTAGTATCTGTCCCCATGAAATATTTGTCTAATGAGGAGGAGACTGACAAATACATGGTGGCAGGGTGGGGGAGGGAAAGGGTGTATATAAGAGAAAAATGAGGGTGGAGGAGAGTTCTGGCAAGGGAGTGGGTGGTGGTGGGTTGATGTAGGGCAGCCAGGGAGGTATCCCTGACATGGTGAGTAAATAGAAGAACATTCTAAGTAGTCATCTAAGAAGTGGCTTTATAATCATACTGTATACCTGGCTTATAGTCATTCTAATTGCGTCATAGCTATGGATAATAGAACTTGAGAAAATCCAGTGGCTAAAGATTACGTGGCTTAATGTTTAATCATTAAGTATTTTCTAGATACTTTAATACTAAGAAGTGAGCTTTTGTTCACAGCAGTGTTCTCAAAACATGACCCAAGGGGTTAAGACCCTTTTAGTGACAGCTTTACCTTAATTAAAAAAAGAAATTAATTAAAAAGAAAGATTTCCCTTTTTTCAACTATGTGAGACTAGAATTTCTTTATATACTTCAGTCATAGTTATATATCCCAATAGATTAAGTGTAGAAACTAGAGAGAAACCTAGATGTCTTCTGTTAAGCTAGACATGAAGTATTTGTGAAAGTGTAAAACAATGCCACCGTTTTAATAATTTTTTGAGGAAAATAGCTGTTTTTTAATTTAGAAAGTATTTTTAACGAGTAGTAGGCTTACTGTTATTTTTAAATGAATAAACATTCTGAAACTTTCCCAGTTTTAGTTTTTAGAAAGGCAAAAATTGGAAAATATACTCCATATAAGCAAAAGCTATCTCTGTCTTAATAATTCTTAAGGTTGAAGATTCCTGAGACTAAGAAGTTTAAGATTTGCTAAGACAGAAACTTTTAAAATTGTGATTTCATTGTTTTCCTAAAAGCAAAGTATTTACTTTTCTACAGATAAGTGCAATGGATGCATCTCCACGCAATGTTTCTCCAGGACTTCAAAATGGAGAAAAAGGTTGGTCCTTGAGTGCCTACTTAGTGAACTTAAAGAAAGTTCTTAATGTGTGATTTTTTAAATTGCTTATTTTGAGATTTTTTTCTGATGCATTTGTTTATAGCCTTCTTTTTTCCTTCTTGTAGAGCATTTGTAATACTGTTAGCTTGAGATTATGCTCAAGTATATTGCAAAAAAGATAAATTAGGATATAGGAGTATATTATAGAGAAGGCTTCTGTTAGAGAAAGCACAGAAAAAAGGAAATGGATCGTTACAACGTTAACGCCCAGATTTTATTGTGAAAATCTTAATTTATGTTTTTTTGGTCACTAAAATCTTTTCCAAACTTAAACTGTCTTCCACAGGATTTCTTTGGTAACTTGGCCCATCCTAGAAAATTTGTAGGGATATTTGGTTGAATCTCATTGTAGAACAAGACCTCAACTTATCGTTCTGTTACAATTAAATGAATTTTCCCTCTGGAATCGAGCATGTGATTTTTCTCTGCTCATGTCTTTCACTCCCTCTTAAGTTGAATGAACTAATATTTAGGTAAGTGTTATGGTCTAGTTTAAAGAATATATTGATAAGGAGTCAGACTTAGGTGACAGAGAGCTGTCACTGTCACTGCAAGTTGATTGTAGTTACCCTGTCCATTTCGGAAATATGTGCTAACATGGCATAAATAATGTTTAAAATGCTAAAATTCTTTGGTTTAGGAAGTAGAAATATGAGCTGACATTTTTATTTCTTTGGAACTGGCATTTTAAAAACACTATTAGGTAGGAATGGACTTGATGTTTTATTTTTTTTAAGAGTTTTTTTTTTTAAGATTTATTTATTTATGCATACAAGCTGGGGTATAGGCCAGAGGCGTGGGGCGGCGAGAGGGTTCACCAGAGACAGAGTGGGGAGCAGAACAGGCAGATCAGAAATACACTGCCGAGGGGAGCAGTGGGCGAGGCAGGAGAGGTCTGCTGCACCATGTGGAATTCTCCCTGGCCAGGAATTGAACTTGCATCGCACGCTGCCGACAGCTCCACAGCGCAGCGCTCAACTGCTGCGCCACCAGGGAGACCCGGACTTGATGTTTTACAATGACTCATTTCAGTGTGTGTTTTCTTTAGAGGACCGCTTCTTAACTACCCTGTCCAGTCAGAGCTCCACCAGCTCCACTCATCTCCAGCTGCCTACTCCCCCCGAAGTCATGCCTGAGCAGTCAGCAGGGGTGCTCCCCGAACTTGATACAACCAGCAGTTCGGAAGGTACAGTGAGTCACCTGCACGGTGGGCAGCCTATTGAGAGAAACGCTGCTAATGTTCTGACAGAATGCTCTTTTAGCCTTTGGCATTTTACAGTTCTGTACTTACTGAAAGTGCTCTTTCAGGTAGAGCATTTCACCATATCACTTCTTCAGTCACACTACTTGACATGAAAGTATCTGAGTCACAAAGTATTATTCAGCTTCATCTACTTTTTGCACATATTACTTTCTTTTCCTTAGGTCCCATGAAGCTCATGGTTTTTGCTTTGTAAGAAAATAGCAGCAATTTACAACCATTTCCCTAGCAACAGATACTTGTTTCACCGTTAGCAAATGGATGCCTTCTCTCTTTTATTTTTTTTGCTTTTGGGTTAAGCAATAGCTACCAAACTTTAGTGTAAACTTAAAAAAAGTAAGATTTTAATTAAACAATTAAAATTCAGATGTAATGGCCACAGTGCATTTTATTGAATTGATGTGGCAGTGTGAACAGCTGTATTTTGAGTTCCTGAATACTCAGGCAGTAATTCCATTCTGATTCCTGCCTGGTCCCTGTGACGGTGATAAATGATCGATTTTAGGATGATATCATTTTCAGAGATGTTTAGATGTTAAAATAAGGTGCCCCTTGGAGTAAATGCTATTACGCTTGACTACTGCTTTCTGTTTCAGCCATATAAACCATTATTCCTAGATCAGAAATGTTACGCCGTAATTGACAATTGTGGTTTGCTTATGTGTGTGTTACCAAAAAGTAAAGAAAGTTCACGTTTTATCCTTTTTTCCTCTGCCTGAACATTAAAATTTAAGCAGAACATTTTTCATTCTAGATGTGTTTGATGGACATTTGTTGGGATCCACAGACAGTCAGGTGAAGGAAAAATCAACTATGAAAGCCATCTTTGCAAATTTGCTTCCAGGAAATAGCTATAACCCTATTCCATTTCCTTTGTAAGTATTATAAAAGTCAGTGGTTGTTGAGGTTTTTTTTTTGTAATTTTATTTTAAAAAATCCCTATAGATTTACACTACACATTTAAATAGGATTATTTGACTGTATATATGTATTTTTTAGTCCAGAATTACACTTTCATAGTAGGAGAGATAAACTTCCAGTGTAATGTAAATTGTAAAACGTAGTCCTTAGATAGTAGATGAGTGAATGAGAAAACATTAATGTTTCTTAATTCTAATATTACTGGTCAGAAAATAATTGTTTGCATATATATATGTATGCACACACACACACACACACACACACACATATGATATACTGCTACATCTATTGATCTTGTAATCTGAATAGCATATAGCTAATGGTGTATGAGAATGATATTACTGACCCAGCAATTTGCTGGGACTTGGTACTATTCTAATGGTGGCGGTGAATTACAGTGACCTCTACAAGTTTTCATGTGATCTTCTTTGTACGGGACTTACTCAGTGTGGGAAAGAATATAGGCTGTGAGAATTTGTCTTTATTCCATTTGTTGGCCTTCGTGGCTGTGAGATGTTGCTCTTTGCGGTGGTATTACTATATCTAAAAGGTGAACATTTGTTAATAAGAACCTGTATTTTTAAGTGACTTATATATTTATTCAATCAATATTTAAGCTCTTGATGAGTGCCTAGTTCCCCAGGATGTACAAAAAGATTAATAAGGAAAAATTTGCTGATCCCCAGGAGTTGAGTCTGGGAGGAGACGAGTAGCATCTCTCATACTGTGGTATCCTGTACATTTTATGACAGTAGTATGAAAGGTCCCTGGTTTCTCTGCTTCAGACTTTAATATCTTAGTTTCTTGACTGGGTTATGGCCCTTCCTGTTTCATGGCCTTTGCACATGTCCTCACTTTGTTTTTGGTCATTAACTCCCATGTGTCCTTACTCACCTTAACTCCCATGATTCCCTCATGGCACTGATCACAAAAGATGATTATATTTATTTGTGGGGTTGTTTCTTTACTCCACTATACCATAAGCTCTACCATGTCTATTTTTTTCACTGTTCTAATGTTGACATCTGTACATGTTGATGTTTAGAAATAGTTTTTTTTAATATTATATGCCTGGCACCTTAGGTGTTCAGTAGATAACTGTTAGATAAACGAATTAATGTGTCCCTAGAAGCTTAAGAGAAGTGGGGGAGCAAGATTTGGATGAAAATGGAGTCACAACACTGAGTTTCTGTGTGATGGTAGGAGAATGACTGTGTTATGTTATTGTTGGACTAGTGGTACATCTTCACAGTTTCTAGAAGACTTCTTTCAAGCTTGTAACAGTACACTATCTTTAACACTTTTGCCATTCATTGTAAATCTTTTTGAGATTGACAGGCATAGGGATATATGGAAAACTGTTGGGAGTGGTTATTCCAGAACACTCTGATTTGAAAATCAATTCTGATGATTTTGTCAATAGCATTCAAAAACTTTCTTTTTATAACTTTTATTTGGCTTTTTTGGGTGCAAGTTCTGCAGAATTTTGGCTTACTTACAGTTTTATAATTATGAAGTATTTACTTAGCTTAAAGTTGTCCTGGCATTTGCTTGTATGTAGTTTCTGCTAATTTTTTCTCCTTTATTTTGAATTTAAAATTTTTGAACAGTGATCCAGATAAACACTATTTAATGTATGAACATGAACGGGTGCCCATTGCTGTCTGTGAGAAGGAACCCAGCTCCATCATTGCCTTTGCTCTCAGGTATTATTCATGGGACTTTGTCACCTATAATTATGTTTATAATTTATGTATATTTATTAATTACCTTATTGTTGAGATTTTTCACATACAGTAGAACAAAATGATTAAATAAAAGCAAAAGTATATCTACTTTGGGCATGATAACTTCTGTTTGTGTCTGAAAATGTGTTCTTTACCCATTTAATGGAGTGCAGGATGAGTCATAAACAAGCTCCTAAAGCTGAATCGATTAGGCAAGTTATTTACCAGTCCTTATGTCCTATAACCGGGTTCTCTCATAATATGTATCGCTTTTATCCTTTCTTTTGATTTACTCATTGACATAACACTTGGAATATATCTGCCTTATGTCTTCTAAATATCTTTTTTGTACTTTTCATTTATTTCTTTCCTGCTTCCCACAACAGGTAAAATTTCCTTACTTGAGTAATGCTGTTCCTATGTTTTAACCCATAGACATTTTTGATGTTTCAGTTTATATGACTGTACCTATTATGTGTCTTAAAGGAGCATCCCTCTTTAAAAATATTTATATGTTATGTTTAAAAGAACATAATTTTTTAATACTGACAATATCCTGGCAGTGATTAAACTTTTAATTTAAGTAGAATCTAAGGTGTTTAATTTTTAAAAAACTTTTTTCTGTTGGAAGTTATTAAAATTTAAATTTTCCTTTTTATATATTGGGCACAAGGAGTCCACCTAGCCAACAAATATTCGAATGTCTGTACTGTGTGGCATACCAGATATTGGGTATATAAGGAGTGAATGAGATAGACTTATATGCCTCAGCATTTATGGAGTTCAGAGGTTGCTGTTTGGATACTGGAGAAATTTTTCCCTTTCTTTTTTTTTTTTTTTAAAGATTTATTTATTTATGCATACAAGAACTGGGGTGTAGGCCAGAACTAGAGGGTGTGAGAGTATTCACCACAAACAGAGTGGAGAACACAACAGGCAGATCAACTGAAGTACACTGCTGAGGGGAGCAGCCGGCGAGGCAGGAGAGGTCTGCTGCGCCATGTGGGAATCTCCCTGGCTGGGGATTGGACTCACATAGCAGTGGCTGCGGATAGCTTCATACTGCTGAGACTTAACCCATTGTGCCACCAGGGAGGCCTGAAATTTTTTCTTTTAAATTTTACATGATAAAATTTTTATTCTGCTTTTGGGGGCTTTTTGAAGATGGTATTTTATTTTACTTTATTGCTCAATCTTACTGCTTTAAGAGATAAAGAAAACTAGGAAAATCAACCATATTTAAAATACCTTTTGTACAATTAGGAAACAAGTAGTCTAGTTGAGGTCACCTGTTTCTAATAGCTTGGATAAATAACACCAGCGTACCTCGGAAATATTGTAGGGTTGGCTCCAGATAACTGCAATAAAAGGGATCTTATAGTAATGAAAGACACATGAATTTTGGTTTCTTAGGACACATAAAAGTTATGTTTATATTATACTGTGGTCTGTTAAGTGTTTAACAGCATTATAGCTAAAAAAAATATGTACTCACTTTAATAATATTTCATTGCTAGAAAATGCTAACCATTCTCTGAACCTTTGGTGGGTTGTGATATTTTTCCTGGTGAAGGATCTTGCCTTCATGTGATGACTCCTAATTGATCAAGATGGTGATAGCTGAAGTTAAGGGTGGCTATTGCAGGTTCTCAAAATAAGACATCAATGAAATTTGCAGCATTAATTGACTCTTTCTTTAATGAAAGGTTTCTCTGTAGTACACGATGCTATTTGATTATATTTTCCCCATGCTAGAACTTCTTTCCAAGTTGGGGCCAGTCTTCTCAAACCCTGCTGCTGCTTTATCAACTAAATTTATGTAATATTTTAGATCCTTTGTTGTAATTTCAACAACATTTATGGCATCTTCAGGAATCGAATCCATCTCAAGAAACTACTGCTTTTGCTTATCCATAGGAAACAACTCCTTATTTCAAATTTTGTGAGATTGCAAAATTCAGTCATGTCCTTGCATTCTACTTTTTTTTTTAATTATTGAGGTGGTGTTGGTTTATAGCACTGTATATGATTTAGAGGTACAGGTTCATGCCTCTTCAGAGGCTCCTCTTTTAGTTCTGGTTCTCTTGCTACTTCCACTGCATCTGAAGTTTCTTCCTCCACTGAAATCTTGACCTCCCTCCTCACATCATCTATAAGGTTTGGATCAACTTCTTCCAAACTCCTGCTGTTGTTGATACCTTAAACTATTCCTGTGAATCACAAATGTTCTCAAGAACATCTAGAATAATAATTCCTTTACAGAAAGTTTTCTCTTTCTTTACCAAGATCCATCAGAAGAATTACTGTCTGTGGCAGCTATAACCTTACGAAATAGATGTCTTAAAAAAACTTGAAAGACAAAATCACTCCTTGGTCCAAAGACTGCAGAATGGATGTTGTGTTAGCAGGCCTGAAAGTGTTCCTCTTCCTGTACCTCTCCATCTGACTCTTGGGTGACCAGGTGCACTCTCAAGGAGCAGTAATATTTTGAAAGGAATCTTTTGTTCTGAGCAATAGTCTCAACAGAAGGCTTAAGATATTTAGCAAACCATGTTGTAAACAGATTTGCTGTCATTCTGGCTTTGTTGTTCCTTTTATGGGCCCTAGTGTGTTTAGAATGGTTAAAACAGCATTGGTTCAGCTTCTAGTCACCAGATGCATTAGTCCCTAACAAGGAAGTCACCTGGTCCTTTGAAACGTCAGAGCCAGGCATTGATTCTCCTCTAGCTATGAAAGCCCTAGATGGAATCTTCTTCCAGTAGAAAGCTATCTTGTCTACATTGAAAATCTGTTTATTTTAGCCACCTTTTCATCAGTGATCTAAACTAGATCTTCTGGATAACTTGCTGCAACTTTTACATTAGCATCTGTTGCTTTGCTTGTACTTTTATTTTATGGAGACATTTTTCCCTTAAGTCTCGATCTCTGCTAACTTCAGTCTTTCCTCCTGCAGCTTCCTTACCTCTGTGTCTTCACAGAATTGAAAAAAGGTAGAGTCTTGCTCTGGATTAGGCTTTGGCTTAGAAATGTTGGTGACTGGTTTGACCTTCTGTCCAAACCACTATAATTTCCATCCTATCAGCAATAAGGCCTTTTGTTTTTTTTTTTTTTTACCATTTTTTGTTTTCCCTGGGATTGCACTGCTAATTTCCTTCAAGATCTTTTCCTTTTTGAGTGATATAGAGAACTTACTTGTACCTCTGACTCTTTTCATTTTACCATTTTTACCTTGTGACTCCTTTTCTGCTAGCCATTATCCAATACCTCATCCTCCTTTTTCCCTATGTAAAACTCTCAAACTCCACATAACACATTTTGGCTTTCTAACCTGAACCTGTACTCCCTAAGTTACAATTTTCCAGTATCCCCAAATAAACGAATTTTGACTTACTGCTAGAACAACAAGAACAAAATTTTTCCTTCACATTCACAATTTGGCTCTTTGGTAAAAGAGGCCTAACTTTCAGCCTGTTTTGGCTTTCAGTATGCTTTCCTCACTAATCTTAATTATTTCTGCTTTTTGATTTAAAGTGAAAGACATGTGATTCTTTCACGTCAACACTTAGAGGACTTTGTAGGGTTATTATTTTGCCTATCCTCAATATTATTGTGACTCAGGGAATAAGGAGTCTGCTGGGTCAGTGACCAGTCGATGGAGCAATCAGAAAAAACATGTATCGATTAAGTTCACAGTCCTTTATGGTATGGTTCATGGCATCCCAGAACAATTACAATAGTAACTTCAAAGATTACTGATCACAGATTAGCATAACAGGTATAATAGCAATGAAACTGCCTGAAACATTTTGAGAATTAGCAAAATGTGACACAGAGGCATGAAGTGAGCGCATGCTTTGGGGAAAATGGCGCCCATCAGCTTGTTCAACGTAGGGTTGCCACAAACCTTAAGTTTTAAAAAATACAGTATCCTTGAGGTGCAATAAAGTGAAGTATGCCTGTATACCCTGAGGTGCTTTTATTCCTGACATCTGATAAATCTAAGTCAGGGCTCCCAGAGTGCAAGGCCAAGAGTTGGAATTTTATTTTTTGCCAGTACAACATTAAAAACAATTTTTTTCTTTAAATTTCAATGCCATTAGGTAGAAAAGCACTTTCAAGCTCCTTTCCTCCCTGTTATGTTAAACTCTTAATTAAGTTTTACACTTTTTTTTAATATATATTTTTTATTGTTATTTATGTCTTTTACATTTTGTATTCCCCTTGGGTAGCCCACCACCAATTCACCCGTGATCCATCTCCATGGTCCCTTGTGTTCTTTTCTATTCCATTTTGTGCCCTTTTCCTTCCCTCCCTCCGCCTCCCTCCTCCCCCCCCCCTC
>PVIJ01000133.1:0-20073 GCA_004024925.1 Scalopus aquaticus
GGGGGGGGAGGAGGCGGAGGGAAGGAAGGAAAAGCGCACAAAATGGAATAGAAAAGAACACAAGGGACCATGGCGATGGATCACGGGTGAATTGGTGGTGGGCTACCCAAGGGGAATACAAAATGTAAAAGACATAAGTAACAATAAAAATATATATTAAAAAAAAAAGAATTGCTAGAATCAAGATTCCAACAATGGAATCTTCTAGAAGAAGTTGTTACAATTAGTTTATATCGAAAGCGCCCCCAACAGTTGGAGCCTTTCTTCAGAAAGGAAAGTACTCTGGTATTCTGTTCCGATATTGAGGGCCTCATGAATACCTTAGAAATCACTCATGACCCACAAGAATTGAGACTATTTCTAGACTCTTCGAAACTGAGTCTTAAGGCTGCTCAATGGAAACCGTCTTCCATCTATTTTATTCCTGAACAGCTGTATAACAGACAAGTGAAGAAATCTAAGAAGTAGTCTATCACTTGATTTTTTTACAGGTATTTACTGTAGGCCTATTATTATTAGCATGCATTTCATGATGTAATGTCAATTTATTGCAGATTACAAAAATAACTAGAGCCAAAATTGGAATTTGACTGTCATATTCGTGTTGAGCACATACAAATTGATAGGAAATGACTAATTTTATTTCAGTAATATGTCTTTTGTAAAAATTTATTGACTAGTGTTATTATCCATGGCAAAACCCACTCCAAAAATTAGAGAAATTCATAACTCCCCAGATAAATGTAAACTGAGGAAATTCATTACCAATAACCCTGACACACAAAAAATACCAAAGTGACTCCTTCTAATGAAAGGATGCTAGATAAAAGTTACAAATCATATGAAAATAGTAAGTTACCCTGTAAAATAAAATACATGGAGAAATACAGAATCCTGTATTATTGTAATTGAAGTGTACATCCTTTTTAATCTCAGCATTTTAAGCACAAAAGCACTAAAATAACTACAATTCTAAGTTAAATAATTTGTAAAACCTAAAACAAAGTAAAAAGAAAGAGCTACAAAAAATTTGTGTATGTAACTATTGTAAAGTTAGCATTGGTTTAAAATAAATTCATCTTGTAGAAGTTCAAAATATACTGAACAAAGAAAATATCTATAGGATATAGATAGCTTCATAGTTGCTGAGACTTAACCCCTTGCACCATTAGAGAGGCCCCCAGTAGGGTTCCTTTTTCTCTACAAAATCTCCAGCACTTTTTTGTTTGTTTGTTTTGTTTTAATATTTGGCATTCTCACAGGTGTGAGATAATATTTCATTATGGTTTTTAAACTGTGTTTCCATATGAAAAGTGATGGTGAACATTTTTCCATGTGTCTGTTGACCTCCAGATATCTATTTCAGTGAATTGTGTATTTAGATCTGCTTCTCATTTATTAATTTTTTAATTGTTGAATTAAGTTTGTGTATGTGTCTGTGTGGGGTTTTGTGTGTGTGTGTGTATATATAGGTTATGATCCCTTTGCTAGATGTGTAATGTGTAAATATTTTCCCCCATTCAGTAGGATGTTTATACAATATACTTAAATTTTCTCTCACAAGTAAGAAAATTTTAAATTAAGGTAATCCCATTATTTTATTTTTGCTTTTATTTCCTTTGCTATAGAAGTTGAGTCTCCAAAAAATCTTTATCATTGGTATCATCGAACATATAACAAATATTTATTCTATATATTTTATTGTTGCAGGTGTTATATTTAAGCATTTAATCCATTTTCAATTTACTTTTGTGCATGGAGTTAGGGAGTAGTTTAGCTTCATTCTTTCGCATGTGCCTGTCCAATTTTCCTACTGCTGTTTATTATAAAGACTCTCCTTCTAGTACTATCTGTTGAAAAGACTCTCCTTTCCCCATTGTATAGTCATGGCTGTTTTATTATAAGTTCAGTATTGACATGTATATGGATTTATTTATGCTTTGATTTTGTTCCATTAGTTCATGTGTTCATTTTCATTGTAATACAATGTTATTTTAATTACTGTTTAAAATCAGATAACATGGTGCTTTCATTTCTCTTCCTTCTCATAATTGGTTTTGCTGTTAGAGGCCTTTTATGGGTCTATATAAATTTTAATATTTTAGTTCGATTTCTTTGAAAAACATTGCTGATATTTTGATAAAGATTACATTAAATTTATATATTGTTTTATGTAGAAGTCATTTTCATTACACCAATCCTCCCCATCCATCATCATGGATTATTTGCATTTCCTTATTTTATCATCTAAATCCTTTAAAATGTCCTGAAGTTTTCATTGTATAGGTACTTCACCTCCTTGTTTGGGTTAATTCTTAGATATCTGATTCTTTTTGAGGCGACTGACATTGAAATTATTTTCTTAGTATTTTTTTTTTCTTGTTTGTTGGTGTATATAAAAACAATGAACTTGGTACATTGATTTTGTAACCTGCCATTTTGCTATATTCATTTATTGTTTCTAAAAGCTTATAGGGTTTTCTATATGTAGTATCATATTGTCTGCAAATATTGATGATTTTGTTTCTTCTTTTTTTACTTTAATTCCTTTTATTTCCTATTGTCTGATTGCTCTAGCTAAAATCTTTAATAATAAATTAAACGAAAGTGGCCACAGTGGGGATCCTTATCCTTATCTTATTCCTGATCTTAAAGGGATGGCTATCAGTTTTCCACCACTATGTATATTCTGGCTGTTGGCGTGTATGGCCTTTAATATGTTGAGGTAGTTACTTCTATTCCCATCTTGTTTAGAGTTTTTATTATAAGAGGATACTGAATCCTATCAAATGCTTTCTCTTCATCTATTATTATTTCAATGTATTTTTTATATTTTCATTGATTTACTTTATTAAAATTTTTACATCTCTGAGATAAATTCCACTTGATCATTATGTCTAATTGCTTGTAATATATTGTTGAATTCAATTTGCTAGTATTTCGTTAACGATTGTTGTATCAGTATTTATCAGGATGTTGGTCTGCAGTTTATTTTTGTGTGTTGTCTTTGTGTGCTTTTGGTGTTTAAGAAAGCTAACATCGTAAAATATATTAAGGCATGCTCCACCTTCTTAGATTTATAAATAGTTTGAGCATAATGGACATGAGTTCTTCAAAGATTTTATAGAATTCATTTGTAAAGCTGTTTGGCTTGACACTTTCGTTGTTGAGGAGATTTTCATCACTATTTAATTTCCATGCTTGTGAAAGAAACTCTTCTCTTTCTTCCTGGCTTAGTCTCGTTCTAGAAATTTGTCCATTTTTTCCAAGGTTATCTAAGTGATTGGTGTATTAGTTTTCATAGTAATGTCATATGACTTTTTGTATTCCTATGCCATCTGTGGTAATTTCCCCCTTTTCATTTCTCATTTCTCTATTGTTAGCGTAGATAGAGGTTTCTTAATTTTTTTCATCTTCTGAAGGATCTGATTCTTAGTTTTATTGATATTTTGTATAGTATATATAGATCTTTAAATCTCTATTTCATTTATTTCTTTTTTTACTTCTACGATTTTGGTCTTGCTTCTTCCTCTTTTTCAAGTTGATTTAAGTGTGATATTAAGTAGTTTATTTGTAGTTTTTCTTGCTAGTGTGGGTCTGTATTATATTTTAATTAGTCTTGACATACTTTTTGATTTCTGCTTTCAGTTTCTACTTAATCCAGTAGCTATTTAGCACCATATTATTTATTCTCAATGTATTTATGATTTTTCCAGCTTTTCTGGTGTAGTTGATTTCTAACTTTATGGCTTTATGGTCCAAAAAAGTATTTGGTATAATTTCAGTCTTTGTAGTTTTATTAACTATTTATTTGTATTCCTACTTATGCTCTATTTTTTAAAAACTTTCTGTACACTTCAGAAGACTGTTTACACAGCTGTTTTGGAGTAGCATGTTCTGTAGATTTGTGTTAAGCCTGTTTGTCCTATATCCTCATTTAAGGCTACAGTTTTCTTGTTTATTATCTGTTTTGTGGACAACAGATACAGTGTATCAACAGATACAGTGTTTAAATCCCCAAGTATTGTTTTGAACATTATCAGTTTTACATGAATTTTTTGTTTTCACTTTTCAGTAAAGTTCCTTCCCTTCTTTCTTGAGTGTTACTCTTACAAGGTAAAGAATTCTATTCTGGAAATTTTTGTCTTTAAGTACTTTAAATATTTCCTACTAATCCCTTAGAGATCTCTCTTTTGGTCTTGAAGTTTTTAATATTCTGTCCTTGTCATTGGCTTTTAACTATTTTATTGTAATGTGCCTTGGAGTGTTTTTATAATATTATTTTGTTTGGAACTCTTTAGTTCTTTTAGATCTAGACATCTGGTTCATATCCCAGATTAAAATGGTCACCAGCAATTATTTCTTCAAATAAATTTTCTATGCCCACTTTTAATGTTTTGAGACATTTCCATAAAGGCAGAACTCAGAATTACTATGGCTTCTTGGTGAAACAGCATTTTTATTACTAGTTAAATGATTCTTTTTTTATGGGTAATACTTTTTTTTCTTGAAATTTACATTGTTTGATATTTAAGAGATTAAAACACCCTTGCTTTCTTCTGATTATTTTTTTGATGATACATCCTTTTCTATATTTTCCCTTGAACTTATGTGTGTCTTTACACTTTAAGGGGGCTTGTGGAAGATACTACATAGTTAATTCTTGGTTTTTATGCAATGTGACAACTTCTGCCTTTTCAAGAAATGCTTTAATATTTTTACATAATTTAATTGTTGATGTGCTGGATTCAAGTCTTTTTTATCAGTTGCTATAGCCATCCCAATATTTGTGGTATGAAGTAATGATCATTTTAATGCTCTTTCGGATCATGTAAGTCAGATGACTTGCTCTATTCCCTGACGGCAGGGGCCTGAGCTGATAAGACCTAAATGGTGTTGGAATCATCTCAAAGTTTACTCCATTAACAACCATTGATTATGACTGCCAGTGGGCACCTGTCCTGTGGCTATCAACTGGAACCTTCCTGTACCAACTTCTGGGGCTTCTTTGCTGCCTCACAGTATAGTGACTGGGTTTCAAAAAAATATCTTCAGGAGAACCAGGTAAAACTATCTACTCGTTGTAACCTATTCTGAGAAATTACAGAGTGTCACTTTCTTTGCAGTCTCTTAGCAGGAAGTCAGAAGGTCCTACCCAGATTCAAGGGAAGAAAGCTCAAACTCTCCCTCTCAATGTGAAAAGTTTTCTGAAAATTTCATAAACCCACAATACATTGTTATTAATTTTGATTTGAATAATCAAAATTTAAAATTTAAAACAAAATTGAAGAGCAAGGAAAAAAATGTTTACACACATATTTGCCATTGTCAGCATTCTTTGTTTTTTTGTGTAGCTATATATTTGATATCATTTTCCTTGCTCTTTAAAAACCTTCTTTTTAACATTTTTTGGAGTACATTTCTACTGTTGAAAACTCTCAGATTTTTGTTTGTCTGAAAGAGGTGTCATTTTGTCTTCATTCTTGAAAAACATTGTCACTGGAAATGTATCTGTATTATGATAAATTGTTCTTTTGTGTTTTTAAGGTAAAATTCCATTGACTGCTGTCTTTTATTGTTTTTATAAAGCTGTTATCTGTGTTTTCTTTTTCTCAACTCCCACATCCCACCTTCTGGGGCTGCTTTATCACAGAAAATTGATTATGATATGGCATAGTGTGGTTTTCTTTGTGTTCATTGTAGTTGGGATCTTTTGAGCCCCCATATTTGTGCATTTATAGTTCTCATCAGATTTGCTGTGTTTTTCGTCCATCATTTCTTTAAATTCTCATTCTATCCTTTCTTCCTTTTCTAGGACTCCAGCTATCTATACGGTATCTTATCAAAGGTCATTGGGGTTCTTGTCTTGTTTTTCCCCATCTTCTTGTATGTTTCAGTTTAGAGTCAGTGGCCTTTCTTCTGTATTGTATACTCCATCTTAAATCCTTTTACTGAGTTTTTCAGTTCTGATATTGTATTCTTTATCTTTAGAAATTCTATCTGGTTCTTTTTTTTTTAACTATCTGTTTCTGTCATTGTATTTGTGATTTTCTTTTGCAAAATATACAGATTATGTGCAGATACTCTGCCTGCCTGGGTTCAGATCCTGGTCAACCACTTTAGCCTGCTATAACCTTGGGCAAATGACATCACTTTTCAGAAATATGGTTGACCATCTATAAAAGAAGCTGATTTTACCACCTCATAGAATTGTTGGGAGAATTAAATGATTATATATATGTATGTGAGTGAATGTATGTGTATAAATTTTTTAGAGCAATGCTTGACATTAACTACTCAATAAATGTTAGTTATCTTTGTCATTGTGACTGTCATGCCAGGAAACAGAGTTTCTGATTATATTGTCTATGTCTCTTTATCTTGATTTTTCTTATCATTTTAATGGAAACATGCCTTTTTTAAAACAATGTGTGTCATTTGCAATTGTAATAATCATAACTAAAAACAAAGCAGAAAAAGTGGGGAAAAAAAAGATATAAAAAGACCAAATATTCATAATACACATATTTACCACCCATATTAGTAATAGGACATTATTATCTTCAAAATCATTTATACAATTCATTTCCTTCACATATCCCATTCTCTCTTCTTATCTTGAATTTTTTTAAATTTGCAGTTCTTTAATTTTTTGATTTTATCTTCATTTATTCACAATGTATAATTTAATTTTTCATAACTTTTAATTTCATGTAATAGAATGACATGTGTTTTGCTACTGCTTGTTTTGCTCAGTGCTGTTTTTTTTTTTGAGATTCATCTTTGTTGGTACATTAGCAGTAGTGTATTCATATTTACTATTAATAGAGTATTTTTATTTCTAGGGTTTTGTTGTTTACAAACACTATGACTCTGAATATTGCAGTACATGTCTTCTGGTGCACATGTGCTAGGATTTCTCTGGGTATGTATTTATAAACGTATACTTGTTACTGGTAGGGATAAGTCAAATTAGAGGTGATTTATCCTCATATGCCAGGCAGGAGGTCATAGGCACTTGAACCAGAATAGTTTAGTGTGTTTTCATGATAGGTAGATTTTGTTTGGAAATATAACAGATGTTGACATTATATTTCATAAGAGGGTAGTGGCAGGGTGAGGAGCGAGAACATCAAGATGACTTGCAGGATTTTAAATGGAGGTGCCATTAACTGAACTGTGGACTGCTCCCTACAGATAAGAATTTCATTTTGTTTAATTTACTCACAGGGTTTTTTTGTTGTTGTTTGTATTTTGTTTTTCTCACAGTGCTAATATTTCTGAATGTCAGTATGCTTGCTTATAAAATGAACTATTTTCTTTCCAAAGGCTGCTTTTAATCTTCTCTAAACATAAATAAGAGTTCAAAGGCTTGCAGTTATATATAATGATACTGAATAAGGACCCAAGAAGTTCACTTAGGAATGTCCTGAGATTTGGATTCGATATTTGAGCCATGATGATGGATGCTCTAAGCTAAATTTCAGATAGGTAAGGTACATATTGCTTTATTAAGGCCTTTTTATATTTAAAGAAAGTAATGTAGTAACACTTGTAGGTAAAAGATACTAATTTATATACTAAGGGACAGTGGAAAATAATGGATATGCCAAATAATAAGAAGTCTGAAGCATTTCATTTCAATCGTGGCCCTTACACTGATGCTTTTAGTGTCATTTTCCAGTGCTTCTTTAACAAATTACCACAAATTTAGTACTGTGACATTTTTATCTTACCATTTTGGTAGTCAAAAGTCCAAATGCCTCCCACTGGACTGAAATCAGGTATTAGTAGAGCTATGTTTCTTTCTGAGGCTTTATGGGAGAATCTATTTCCTTCCCTTTTCTAGTTTTTAGAGACCACCCCAAATTTCTTGGTTCTTGGAGGAGTAGGGTGTATAGAGACAGACAAAAAAACAAACAAACAAACAAACAAACAAACAAAAAAACCAGACACTTGGCTTTGTAAACCCTTTTTCGCCTTAGTGCTAACAATTCAGGAAAGCTTATATCCAGGGAAGATGTGGGAAATGTTAAGTCTCTTAGAGGTTGGCAAAGTTCAAAATTGGTTTTCTCATTCTTGGTTTTGTGGTTTTAGGGATTTTATGGATTTTTGAGGTATGTTTGGTAAAGAAGGGTTCTCATTCCTTACTTAACCTATGAAAATAATCTCCAGGGACTTTGATCACTGGAAAGAGGAAAAAGAGACTGTCATATGTCCTCCAGATGAAAGGTTATTCTTGGGTGGAGCTTTATAGAAATAGGTCAAGGTTTTTTGGTGGTTTTGATTTTATGCTTCTAGAAAGGATTTTTAAGGAATTTCTTATGGTTGTTTTATTTTCTTTTTATTCTTTTTGTTTGGTTTCTTTCCCTTTTTGTGATAGAAGCCATTTTCAGCTGTCTCACATACCCCTCCCAAGGCTAGGGCTCTGATGTAGACAGATTTAGGTGGAGGCTTGGAGGTCGTCTTCACTTGCCATTGAAACAGGCCTGACTGCCAAATTCTGGCCAAGGTGACTTACCATTTTTAAAAAAACAAAAACTTAAGGGGCCTCCTTCATGGCCTAGGGATTAAGTCTTAGAGCTATCACCACTATAGCCTGAGTTTGATGCCCAGCCAGGGAGCTAACCAATATATGGCACAGCAGACCTCTCCTGTCTCACCTACTGCTCCCCTTAGCAGTGTATTTCATTAAGTCCACCTGTTCTGATCCTCACTTTCTCTGGTAAGTCCTCTCACCCCCCACACCTCTGGCCTATACCCTAGTACTTCTACAAATAAATAAATCTTTAAAAATAAAGAAATAAAACGAATCAAAAAAAAAAAACATTATATTATCCTGACTCCTACAGAGAAGTCCTGTTAGGCCATGGTATGAGTGGAATGGGGGAAGTTGTGTGATCAAGGATTTTATTGTAATCCCACCCATTAGTTCGCACCCTTTTCTGAATGCCTGTACATTCCTGATGGATTCTCACCCAGCACTTGGGGTAATGCTTCTTGAAAAGTGTGTCTATAAAGCTCCATTACTCTTGTGAACAAAATTAGACAGAATGGAAAACAAATTTTTGATAGTAAATAGAAGTTTGAGGGTAAATATACCTGCAGAATTTTATGACTGTTGTATTTCTTAGTATTCTCTTGTGTGTTTAATCACTGGACAGACATAAGGGTGAACTGATCCTGGCATATGTCTAACCAACATCTTAGTTACTTGTTAAAGGATTTAACTTGGCTGCACATCTCCTTTAAGAGGATTGAAAGGGGGTTTGGGATGGCATATCTATTTTCATTGTACCACTAGATGTATAGTAATTTAAACCATTTTTGTGAAAGTTGAAATTGTAATATTAAAAGTATCCAGTTTTCAAGCCGTTTATGCGCATTAAAAATAACTTGCTCTTCATATTCGGTGGTTTTCTTGTCAGACAATGTAGGAGACTTGCCACAACACATGCAACAGATTAGAAAAAGACTGCAAATTTAATAATTACAACATGGAACAGACCATGCTGGCAGATACTGGAGTACAGCACTCTCTTTAATCACAGCGCTTCCCATAGTGTGGGTGGTCATGGTCCGCAGACATTGCAGGCAGTCTGAGAGGGATTGTGAAGCAGAGTACAAGTAAACAGCATTCCACGGGCTTTTCAGGATTTTCGTTTTGAGAAAGCATAGCATTTCTTTTAGGTTACTTTCCCCCTTTCTGTCCTCCAGCCTCCTTTAAATTTTTGTTGTTTAGTCTTTGCTTTTATCAGATGAAAACTTGCTTTCTTTGACTGACTTTCTTTTATTTATTTATTTTTTGGCAACAAAGTAAGATATGTTTAGTACTTCAAAAATCTATTTCAGGCCAAAAATTTGAAAATGACCAGTGGATATTGGGATCACTAAAAGTCATTTCTTGTTTAGTAATTCCCAGTAAATTGATTTAGTCAACTTAATTCCTTATTTCATTTTTTTAAAAGACATTTAATTTCTGCCCCTTGTTTCCTTTGATGTTTAGTTGAATGAATGAATTTGCATAGCTTTTTCTTGTTCATTTAAAAATATTGTCCTTGTTTGCCTATTTTACTCTTAAGTAATTTTTTTTAAATAAAAAAATGTGGCATGTTTGCAGAACTGCAGGAGAAATCACTGGCCTACTATAAGAGGGGACAGAGAGGAAAATGGAAAAGTTTGCAAGGTCTTGATCATACAAGTTTGGGCAAACTTAGTAAAAATTTTGTTTTTATCACAGTATCAGTGAATTATCATTGACATTTTTTTCTTTCACCCTCCACACAAACAAACGAGGGTAAGAATAGGGTGGGAGAAAGAGGCAGATGGAGTATGGGTATTGGAGGTTTGGTGGGGACTTTTTAGTCATCTGTTTTCACTTTCTGTAAGATTTTATTGTCCCAGTCTTTAATGTTTATGAATATTTTTGAAAGAAGGAAGCGATAGAAATATGAAGTCACTAGTTTTTGTCCATGCACAAGAATTATGAAGTTTATATTAAAGTTCTTGGTTAATTTCTCTAGAGAGGAGTTATTTTAAATGATAAATGTGTATAAATGGTAACATATTATCTGAAGCCTTAAAATTTTCTCCCAAAAAATTATTTTTAAAAGAAAGACTTGTAAAAATATGGCTATGTTAATAAAAGAGCAGTTAATATTGCAAATATATAAATTGTCCTCATCTCACTTTTACTGAATTCCTTAGGATGTTATCTGATTGCTTCAAATTATAAAGCTATAGACTGTGCATACTCTTCATATGTGAAATTGTAGACACACTAATAAAACATGACATTTTGGTTGATTTTATATCAACATATAAAATTAAATAATAAAAAGGATGGATGTTTAAAAAAGCAAAATAGTCTGCAAACTTGTATATCATAAGATAGTAGTCCCTAATAAAGTCACATTATACTGTGTTTTTTCCCCTAGTGTAAGATGAATAAAAATTAATTGCGTACAATTATAATTTATAATGACATTGTCCAAACCTGTATACTGGTTATACATTTTAGAAAGAATGACTTCCTTTTAAAATCATACCTGTAAAAAAATCTATTTTTGGAGGATTTTATTGTCATGAAAGCATTATAAAAGACTAGTCATTTTCATTTATGATAAAGCTAATCTAATTCTCTGTTCTGATGCTACTTGCCAAGCTTTAGATCACAACGGCTTAATTTAAGGAAAAAAAATGTTGGCTAATCCCCTTTGGTATTTTGAAGCTATTTTGGGCATCCTTTGTTCAATGGTACATTACAGTCTGTTTATGGGGAGCCTTCGGGTGTTTGATGTGGGACCCTCTGGCAGAAGGGATTGGAATTTGAGAGTCTGGGTGCCCTGGGACAAGTTAAGGATGCTGAATTTAACTTTCTTCTGGAATTGTCTTTCATGTATGAATTGAAGGATTGTATTTAATTTCAAATGGACTAAGGGCGAGGCAGATTGGTTTTGGTTCTAGAAATTATCATTTGGAGCTTAGAAACCATATCAAAAGCAAGGAGGTTGACATTTTTAATTTTAATATTATTGGTTAACATATACTTAAGACTGAGCATTCAGTTTCTCTTTTCCTGAGCTTCCTGACAGGTCTCAGAATTTGCCTTAAGATACCAGGGTGAACCTTCCTCACCATAAAAAAATATACTGTAGAGTCCTTAATGCCTCATTTTAGGCTCATGTTTTATTTCCCACAGAGTGGACCCAGTGGAGGTTCAGCAGGTTTCTATTTACAGATGTGCTTTCAGAATACATTCCTGGTTACCAGTATCTAATGCAAATGATAATGGCCACTTGGCAGAGCTTCATGAGTTTATATAGATGTAGCCCCTTTGAACTCCTTTCATAAAAAAGATACCTAGTAGTATGAGAGACATAAGTAATAGGAAGACTAGAAAACTAAATGTTTGTGTATTATTTTTGTGTGCATCTTTTCTTGAATGAAATTAAAGCATAGAGATAATACATACATTTAGGCTATCTTGAAATTCCTTTTCTGGCCTTCGTATATGAAGAACACATCGTATACCAACATGATGTCTGTATGTTCCTTGTGATATTTACAGTCCTGTATCTCCTTCACTCCACCCTAAAATGTAAATATTCATCATTGTATTTGGTCTATTGTAACAGTTCTCAGAATATGGTCCACTGATCCTGGAGTATCTAAGACCCTTTTAGGTCGTCTTCCAAGACCTTTTTCCAACTATCATGTCTTTATGATGCTAAATTTTCTTTATAAATTGAACCAAATGAATATACTACAAATATTGAATGCAGCAACAGATTTCAGAATATAGCTGCCTTCTATTAAGCCCGATATTAAGGAGATTTGCAAAAAGGTAAAACTGTGACAGTTTACTCATAATGGTTTTGTTTTTGAAATAGATTTTCTCATAAATAACTGTTAATTCATAAAGGGTTTATTATTATGTCAAGTGAACTAATAGAAAATATAAATTTTTTGAGGTTTAATACTAATATAGTAAATACTGATAGACAAACCTATGTAAACAAAATTTCTTTGTGGCCTTCAGGTCAGAGAATAAAAGAACTGCTACTGTAGGTATAGGGATTATCACTCTGGTTTGCAAATCAATCTTCCAGTGGCCTCTGAAAGTAAGCCTATAACACATATGAAATTAGGCCAGAGCCATGATTAACTAACTGCCTCCTTTACATTTTAAGGACATTTTCATGATGTGTCTCGTTATAAGTAAAGAATCAAGAAAAGCTGCCAATGTCTTCTTTTAAATCTAAGTTGGCGACACAAACTAAACAGTTGATTTATGATCCTTTTTTAAAATTTAACTGATATTTCTTTGTGGTTTAACATAATCTGTACCCATCTGCATTTTAATGCATGGTTCTTTACAAACATTGTAGATTGCCATCTTCCATATATGTTTCCGTTGTAATCATAGAATTTATGGCAATCTTAATAAGCCTAGAATATTTTGTTCTTAATGTGTACGTGGGATGTTTCTAATCACATTTGTCTCATTACCTGTATTTTTTGTTTTTCAGTTGATTTCTAATTTAGGGATGAAGAAGACAAAGTAACTGACAAAATAATGGTTATTTTTGCCTTTAATTTTACTGTAAATCTTCTGTTTTTAGTTTACCTTGCTTTGTAACTAATCCTTTAGGCTACATTGCTACTGACTTGTAAGGGACAAACTGCACAATGGAGCTAACTGCTGTGTTCGAGTCATGGAAAATCTGATCTGGGTCCTTTTGCCTCTGTTTAGAATTATCTTAAATCTTTAGAACAAGTGATTGCATATCTTCTAGGTATCTCTGGAAACCGAGAGTATTCATTGGTAACTTATGGCATGGTTGATTCACTGATGTGTATAGGAAGTTCTCTAACTTTTGACCCATGCTGGGAGAGCTGGCTCTTTCTCAAGATGGGCATCTCTCCCATTACACCCTGTCCTCTCTGTTTGGACATCACCACCTTGGCTGGGGAGTTTCCCCAGTTCTTCCAGCCAGCTGCACCCCTGGAGTCTTCCATTTAGTCCTCAGTCACAGGGATGGGGAGGAAGTTTTTCTTCTTCTGTGAGCTTAATACGGCAGTTTTATATATTTGGCATTGTAGTTATTTGCATGATAATGAGTTTATTGTGCTGTTTATCGAGGTCTGCCAAATACCTAATTTTTTCAGTTTTCTTCCAAGTTTATTGTAGTCAAGGACCATCTGCCTTCTATATTACATGGGTACAGCTGCAAATGTTTTTCTAAGTACTCAAAATGTAGGTGTGTATCTTATTATAGAAAGTAATGTAACATCACTAGTCTGAGGTTTGGTATATAGTAAGGGACTTGGTTTGGAAATCTTGGAAAACTTGGAAACCTCTTAAACCTGCTATTACCTATCACTGAAAATGGATCTACAACTATCTAAGTAGGTGGCCTTCTGTGCCTTGGCTAGTATTAGAGTGTGGTATTTCTTATACATAAAGGAATAAATTTAAATCACTAGGTGCTAAACCAACAGATTTCAGTGTGGATTAGTTAGGAACTATTGTAGTTCTTGTTATGTGGCTACATAAATGGTTTTTCTCCACATTTAGTTTATGCAGAATCTGTCTCCATTCCTTCATCCTTTTCTTTTTTCACTGAAAAAAGAAATAGCAATTTTGTTAGTGGATTGCTTGAAGAAAATGCAGAGGGAAGGAGAAACTGGATTGAACCTGTGATTACTTTTCATGAGTGTGGATAAGCACAGGCTTCAAGGCTTGCCAGGCCTTCAATTCTTTGGCTTGTTTTTTTCTCTTAACATTTCCAAAGGTTTTGTTAGTGACTTTCAAATGGAATTTCAAGCCTTGGAACAGTTCCATTAAAAAGTTGTGTGGTCTTAGCCACAGTAGCAGCACAGTTTATTTTTCCTGTACTAAATTCACAGAGGTTAACTGAGCTGGAATTGATGAGAGACTGCAGTGCAAGAGGGTATGAGTGTGTTATGTGTATACTTTTTCCACTCTTGATTTGTGTAAAAAAATGCTTTTACAGAATTAACTTTTACCTGTTGCTGAAAGGGGAAGTAAATCAAACGATTCTAAAATGTTTAATGTTACATTAAAGAATTCAAAAATGATGTCTTAAAATTGATTGTATTATTGATTATATTCTTACATAATACCAGGTTGCATTGTATGGATTTGCTTTCTTGTTGGGACATGTACAGCACCTTACATCTCAGATAATCTTAGGTGACTTCTAGAGAATGTATTTTGATTGAATCTAACAGAACATTTGACTATGCCCATGATTGAGACAAGTTTATTCTTAGTTCCTATAAATATCTTGTTGTCCTCATACCCTGCACAAAAGCCAACTCAAAATGGATAAAAGATCTAGATGTAAGACCTAAAACCATAAAATCTATAGAAGAAAATATAGGCAAAACTCTACATGACATACACCTCAGCAAAATCTTTAAAGACACATCCCCAAAAGCAAAGGAACAAAGCAGGTGCTCCTCATATATTTTGAATATAGATGTATTTTGATAGAGTTTTTATAGTAAAGCAACTGTCTGAAAAATAAAAAAAAAATCTTGTTTTTCCATTGATTTTAACAATATTGCTCTTTAATACAATTCTGCCTATTTCTGTGTTCACATGTAACTTTTAGATGGATGGAAGTTGAAGAATGCAGATATATCCAAGGAAAAACAAGCTGGAAATAGAATTCTGTAATTATTGCAAGATCCAGTAATCTTTAGCTTTACTTTCTATCTCTTAAGTCTCTATAATGATACTTACTCTTTTACTCCTATAATTTTTAATAAAAACAAAATAAAAGTTCATTCAAAATAAAGTTTGTTTTTCATGTCAAAGAGAGTTATAGCAGCAACTTTTATTTGTATGGCATTCTATAGTTTGTCCATACATAACTGCATTTAGCAACATTTTGTTAAAAAAATTTTTTTTTAGATGAGAATCATGAGGCTCTAATGTTAAATGTTTAGACAGGTCACTAAGTTGGGAAGCTAGGATTTAAGGTTTTCAATTTGCAGAATTTCATTACTGGGCTTCTCATCATGGGGTGTCATTTTCAATGGAAAGTATATATGGGAAAATTAGGAAGTAAACAAATTAGCTGGTTCTGGAATCTAGGAGTGAATGTGACTGCATGAGGCCAATAGTCTGAACCACACATCTACCTAGTACTTTTCTAGGTCTGGGTTCCATGCTTCCTGTCATTTGTCCTGGGACATACCTTTTTCTAGCTGAGTTTAGCTGAAACACTGTGGTAACCGACCTTTAGGTTTTCAACATCATAGATGCCAAAGTTCCCTGGATCTCCATTCTTGAATAGGAAACCAGTCTCATCAGACATATTGTTGCCCACAAAACTCACAAAATTCCTCACCTGTACAAGTTGTTTTGCCCCTGAGAGAGTTAGAGAATTACATCCTGACACTACTTCCTTCTGCTGCCTTATAGAAGTGAACTGGATTGGGGGATAAGGAAACAAAGGAGGCAAGAATAAAAAGAAAGAAGCCAGGTAGGAGGCTGTGACAGCATCTCTGTGTGGGATAGTAGTGGCTTGGGTCTGAGTGAAAGCAGTGATGTGGGACAGGAGTACACTGTACAAAGTGCATTTGAGGTATAATCAACAGGTTTTCTGATGGGCCAAATATGGAAAGTGAAGGAAAGTGTATGAGAGATGTGTCATAAGTAACATTCCAAAATTTTGACTTGAGCAACCATGTAGAATCATTTACATAGCTGACAAGTATGAGAAAGGAGTTTGAGGGAGATTGAAGTAAGAGTCTTGAACTTGTTAAATTTAAGAGATCTATGACATATTCAAAGATACCAAGTAAGTCAGTTGCATATATGACTCTGGAACATACAAGATGGGGTAAGGCCTGGGCCTAGAATTCTGGAATGTGTTGTGGTCATCCTGCCCTGCGTAAGTAGAATAGATATCCTCCCTCCCTCTGTTCCCCAATTTAGTTCTGTTGTAGAGTCTGATCACCTTACACCCAAACCAAAAGGGTATAAAAAGGTATATTATTCACAAAATAGGGTTTTTGGAGGAAAGTAGGGCTAGCTTTTCAGTTGTCCTAAAAGTGGCTGGAGAGAGCAGGAAAGAAGGGTAATTCTGCTTTTCTGCTGGTTAAAGGATGAGACTTGGGTGAAAAGTCCTTTTATGTGGGCCGAGCTTTGCAGGATTGAACGTCCCTCTAATACCATTGGATGAAACACCCAGCCTTCTTATCAGTTTCCAAATGTGGGACAGAAGGGAACAGGAGAGCAGTGGGACTTGAAAGTTATCAGTAATCAGGCATCGAAAACAGATTTAGACTTTTTATGGTAAAAGACATCAGCAATAAACTGTGTTTAATATGGTGGAGCCAGAGAAGACCCCTGGACCACTGCATCTCCTGAGCTCTGACTCCAGCATTTAAAAATCAAGTTGAGAAGAATGTACTAGACTAGGTTGGGAGATAAATGTACAGAGTATAGAGTTCTACCCGCTAAAGTAAAAGTGTTTCTAGCAGGCAGAAACCAGGGACATCTGGTGTATCTGCACAAGATGTGTACCCTGTAGCCCAGTGGTGTGTAGTGCATGTGCATACATATGATGTGCCTGCTTTAAGCCTGGCCCTAGGAGAGTCAACACCAGTCCACTGCTGAGGGGGCATCTGGATAGGAGTGGAAGTTGACCCATTGGTTTGTATCATGGAGTTCTGATCAGTGAGTTGGTAGAGATCAAAGTGAATTAGAAGACTGAAAGAATGTGAGGTGGGGAAGCAGAGAAGGCAACTTTCTTAGGAAAGTGGTAGTTGGATTAAAAGGAGATTGGTGTAGGAGCAAGAACTTTTTTCTTTTAAGTTAGATAGAATGTGTTTGTGAATGACATGAGTAACCCAGTGGTGATGCCAGAAAGATTGGGGAATCCCAACTAGAGAATCCTGGTGATGAGGAGATGGAAGAGGGGTTCAGAGCCCAAGTGGAAAACCCCACTTAAAAGAGCAGAGCCACTTTTTCTATCTGAACAACTGAGAAGACAAAAACATGGGTGTCCATTGAACTGAGACTTCCAGAGGCAGAGGGTGAGGGTAAGAGGTGAGAACAAGGTGGGTAGAGAGTGCAACAGATTGTGATAGGGAATTGTGGGTGCTCTGTGGGTGTGCTATGGTTGCTACACCTGAAGGGCAAGATCCTGTACTTCCAAGATACTAACAAGGATGAAAACCAGTGGTACTTCAATGAAAAATTTAAAAATAAATAAAATACACAGTCAACTAAAAACAAACAAAAAAATGGGTGTGCATGCAGGTTGTTTATAAGCTAGTTAGGCATAAAATAATAAAGTTTACTTCTAATTCCTGTTTTCTCAACTATATGTAAGATGAGATCCTCAGCCAGGAGTTGCAGGGCAGACACAGTGGTGTGATGAGAGAGGAGAAGACTTGAAATAATTGCTCAGGAAGTTTCTAAGCAGATGGAGTAAGGAAATATAGGAGTGTTGCAAGGTAGTGTTGAGCTCGACTGAGGTTTGTGGTCATGAAGTCAGGGCCAAAGTAGTTGGCTCAGGTACCTGATGGGCTCAGAGTATCAGCCAGTGGACACCGATGAAGAGAAGATAACAGAGTTTGTTCACAAGGGTCCAGTCCAGGTTTTACAAGTCACATACCACAGCACTTTAGGAAGTAAGTGTGTGTGTGTGTGTGTGTGTGAGAGAGAGAGAGAGAGAGAGAGACAGACAGACAGACAGACAGACAGGCAGGCAGACAGAAAGTTGAATGTGCTTGCAAAGGAATGATCATTTGAGCTTGACAAGATATTTATCAAATATATGACCTACTTATAGTAGGTATATTTAATAAGCATATATTTCTAGGCCTGTCTGCTTATGTTTTTCTATATCATGTGATTAAAGATATGTTTTGATGCCACTATTTAAATCACTCATCCTGCTTTTTGTTCAGACTTATTTTCTAAAGTCTTTTTAGTTTGGTTTTTTGAAAATTAACTTGATTTTTACCTCCTGGAACTAATGAGTGAGCAACCAAGAGGTTCTGTAAGCAAAAGTAAAAATTGCATACTTTGTTATGATTGGACCTGTGTTTGGAAATTCTGTAAATTGTGTTCTGTCAGCATCCTGCTCATGGAATAGGCTTATGTAAACAATGGGTGTTGGGCAGTTCTATGAATGAGCAACCCTCCTTCTCACTTACAGACTTAACCACTGCAATTCTCCAGATTTCTAAGTGTTTATTTCATAGTAAAAAAAAGGCTCTAAAAATTCCAGGCCAGTTAGGTTTTTATTGTAGATCATTTCATTTAAATTTTAATGGTACATATAAATTTTAAAAAGAAAAAAAAACATTGAAAGCAAAATTTTGAAGGAAAACTTACAGAAATCTGTCTGCAGTAATTTGTTTTGGCTAGAGATGTAAAAGTACAAGAGCGAGAAAAATAACTGTTTCATCTTTTAAGTGAAAGCAATTGGTACATTTAACTGATGTTCAAAGAACTTGAATAATAGCATACCAGAATGCACAAATACTATGACTTCATGAGAATATTACATATACCACGTTTTAAATGAGAAGAAGTTCTTTTTTAATTTGATTTGAATTTCATTTATAATTTTTTATTTGTAATGCTTTTTTTAAAAAGGATAGAGGCATATCATCATATCATAAATTTGCACATCCAGAGTGAAATGAGAGGAAGATTAGGTTGAATTAGGCTTCAAGACAATAGACAGGGACCCACAAGTCATACAAGGAAGGATTATTATCTGGGGCATACAAGGTGGACTAAAAAATATAAGTGAACAGGAACCTGCAAGTTGTAGCTATCTAGGAAACAGAGATAATCTATAACAAAACAAACCTAAACACCTCATTGTTTCAGACTTACAGGTAACAACAATTTTAGGGATATATGATTTATTGATTATGAAAATGTAAAAGTACAGACAGCAATAATAAATACCTAAAGACGAAAAAAAAAAGTTTTGCTTTCCACTGGGCAGGAATTTTCTGCCCTCCAGGAGTCTTCGACCTTCTTCATGGGACTAAGCAGCAAGAGTTCTGGACCTGTGGCTCCTCCTGATGGTGTCCTCTCCCTACAGTCTGAGGTGGTGGTGGGAAGACATGGTGTTTTGAATGTGAAGTCATGATTTCAGCAGTGGAGTTTTTTATAGTGAGGACTGCATGAAAAATGCCAGCTTGCTTGCTTTCTGGGAAGCCTGGAAGATGGGCCTTGGGAGAGACAGTGGGCATTGTGTCTCTAATTCAGGAAATTTGAAAATATTTTTTGGTATAATGAATTGTTAGTATTTGATTTGTAAGCAAATGGAATTATGAAATAGAGTGCATCAAAGACCTCTTTCTCTCCTCCTGGTAATAACAATGTCTAGAAGGATAGCTTCTAGACATTGGCCTGTCTCATAGAAGTTGGCACTAAACTTTTGGTTAATGTCTCTTTTGCTGTACAGAAGCTTTTTATTTTGATATAATCCCATCTGTTTATATTGTCTTTCACTTCCTTTGCTTTGAGGGATGTGTCTTTCAAGATTTTGCTGAGACGTATGT